>JAZHYW010027837.1:0-51752 GCA_037355805.1 Ixodes ricinus
GCCATAAGGCGTTAGAGAGGGAGTGGGTGTGAAGTACAATGTTTGTTACTGCTTCTCGGAATCTGATGGGGTCCTGAATGGTGACGATGTCTTCGGGAAGGTCATTCCAGTCCACAATTGCATCAGGAAGAGGGGCGTGCTGATGTGCTGTGGAAAAACACTTTGGCCGGGCTATTTTATTGCAATGATCGAGTCTGGAGGAAAGATAAGCCGGTGGGGAAAGAAGAGACTGATTTAGAAGTGGTGAATAAAAAACTTTATGCAGAAGGCAGAGACGGAATATTTTTCGACGGGTGGAAAGCAATGGGAGAGAGAGATTTGATTTAATGAGGGAGACACTGGAAAAACTGGAGTAATCAGACTGAATAAAACGCGCAGCACGGTTTTGAACAGATTCAATGTAGTCTGTTAATGTAGCATGATGAGGGTGCCAGATTGAAGATGCGTATTCTAATTTAGACCGGACTAGGGCAAGATAGAGGAGCCGTTTTAGTTGAGAAGGGGCGGATCTGAAATTGCGACGAAGGAAACCCAAGCTTTTGTTAGCGGAACTCACAACTGAATTAATATGGTTTTCCCAGGAGAGGTTTGAAGTTAGAAGAACGCCGAGGTATTTATACATATCCGTGGGTTGAAGAGGGATGCCATTGAGAAAATGAACAGGAGAGGTTTGAAAAGAGGAACGAGAGAAGCGCATGCATTTACATTTGCTGACGTTAAGCGTCATCTGCCAGTTAGTACACCAGCTCTGAACTAGGTCGAGGTCATTTTGTAGGGTTAAAGAGTCATGAGGGGATGTTATTTTTCGGTAAAGGACACAGTCGTCGGCAAATAGGCACATGGGTGAAGATACCTGAAGAGGAAGATCGTTGATGTAGATGAGGAAAAGTAACGGTCCAAGCACCGTTCCCTGAGGCACGCCAGATGTTACGGGGGCTAAAGTGGATGAACAATCATTAACATAAACAAACTGATGACGCTGAGAGAGAAAAGATTCAATCCAGGAGAGAACATTATTATCGAGGTTTAATGACGATAGTTTTAGAAGCAGTCTGTTATGCGGAACTTTGTCAAATGCTTTAGCGAAGTCGAGAAATACAGCGTCAGTGGGGTAGCCAGAATCAAGGTTTGCGAACAGGTCATTGGTTAAGCAGAGAAGTTGGGTTTCGCAGGAGTAGTTTCGACGGAAGCCGTGCTGCGCTTTGTTAAAAAAGGAGATAGAATCAAGGTGAATAGATAGTTGCTTGTGGATTACGTGCTCGAGTATTTTAGAAGGTACAGAAGTTAAAGATATTGGCCTATAGTTTAAAGGAGAAGATTTATTACCGCTTTTGTGGACCGGAATGACCTTGCCGATTCTCCAATCTTCAGGAACCGCCACTGTATCTAATGATTGCTGAAAATGTTTTGTTAGAAATAGGCTTGAGGAATATTTAGTGCTTTGTAAGACCTTAGAATTTATGCCGTCGACACCACAGGAAGAGGACATTTTCAGTGACTTAATAATACTAACAATACCTTCGAAATCAATACAAATTGGATCCATAGGTAAAACATTGCTAGTAATAGGTAAGGACAGTGTTAAGGGAGAGTGGGCGGTGAAATGGGAAGAAAATAAATGATTAAGAACTGTGGCACACTGATTAATCTCGATAATGTTCTCAGAATCATCAATAAGCGCTAGTGGGGAGTATGGTGCATGATTTACAACATTCCAAAATTGGCGCGGGTTGTTTAGTAGCATAGATGGAAGGGTCTCCTGGTAGAATATACGCTTCTGCTGCTCTAACATAATTTTATAATTAGTGGCACATTCATTATATCTAGACCAGGATAAAGCAGTGTCCTGGTTTTTGGCTACTCGAAAACGTCGTTTTTTCTTATTGTTAAGGGTTTTCAGTGAGCGCGAATACCAAGGATTAGAAGACCGGGAACTGATGTTAATAGTTGGAACATGAGCTTCAATGAGTTGCAGTAATTTGTTTTTAAAAAGGCACCAATTTTCATTTATATTCCTGTCGTCAAAACCCTGCAGGAAGACTGAGAAATAGCTTGAGAGGTCCTGGTTAAGCTGCTCATAGTTCCCCTTATTATATAGCCTTATTTGCTTGGTCAACCTGACTGGTTCTGGTGCTTGAAATCCTAGGTTATAGAACACTGCTTTGTGGTCACTGATGCCTTCAAAACCGGTAAGAGAGGTAATAGATTTAGGATGGTTAGTCAAAAGCAAGTCTAATATATTTGAACATGTGGCGGTTACACGGGTAGGGAAAGAAATCATCTGCGAAAGGTTAAAATCCAGGCAGAGACTGATAAAATCGCGACACTCACCAGAACTTCCACTACCAACAAGATCTGATAAATTCCAATTTATCTCACGGAAATTAAAATCGCCTACTAAGAAAACAGAATGACCAGGATGTTGTGTGAACAAAATTGACAATTCATCATGCAAAGAAGTTACAAAACTAGATGACGCATCTGGCGGTCGATAACATACGCCAACCAGGATTGACTTAAAACCACATTTCACTGAGACCCAGATGGCCTCAATTGACATGGAAACGAAAAGAAGTGTGCTTTTAATACTTTTATCAATGCATATTAAAACGCCGCCACCACGACGATCCTTCCGATCGCGTCGATAAAATGTAAAGTTTGAATGATTTGGCAGTATTTCATTGTCGTTTATATCAGGATGAAGCCAGGTCTCAGTGATCAGTACTATCTTAGCATCACAGGTTGAAATATGAGAACACAATTCGTCACGCTTTGGTATTAAACTGCGCGCATTTAAGTATAAAACACCGATAAGTGAGTTAGAGTTGGAGGAAGCAACGCGTTTGTTCCCACTCCCAGCGTGTGCCTATGCGGAAGCACTAACCACAGAATCGGAAACGGAGTCGTAAAGGAAGACATTTGAACCCATATGTAGTTTATCAAAACGCAGTTTATACGGACCTCCCCGTGACTTGGCGAATGCAAGAAGTCTCTGACGCGCAACGCGAACTTTCTTCGAGAAATCTTCAGACATAGAAAAAGGAGGCCGCGCAGCTTCGGTCCACACAAAAGTAACTGGTTTTTTGTTTTGTATGAAGAAAAGCTTGCAATGATAGGCCTGTTCTTTTCCCGAGATTGGGTTCCCAATCTATGTGCACGTTCAATCTGAGAGCTATCAAGTGTGACACCTAGTTTCTCACTTGCAAATTCTAAAACTTTTTGTTCGGATGAAGACCATGACTCGCCAGCAGCATCGGGTATGCCATAAAATAGAAGATTACACCGTCGCGAGCGGTTTTCAAAATCATCAAGTCGAGATAGCATAGTTTCAGTAGCAGCGGACTGCACAGCGACGGAATGTTGCAGATTACAGATATCTGCTTTGGCCTGTGTGATAGACAAAATTTCTTTTTCGAATGAAACAAGTTTTGCGTTTAGCGACGCCACCGAAGTCTCAAGTTGAGCCTGTTTGCCAAGTATCGCCTCGACATCGGCTTTTAGTGCAGCTTGTCCCGCCGCAAGGCCGGTTACATTAGTATCGAGTTTCAGCATTAGCTCGTGCATACTACCAAGTTGTTTCACCTGCGCTTCCAGTTCAGCCTTCGTAGGCCCGGGACCAGGATTTGTTTCAATGTCACCGGACAAGAGTAGCAGTTTACCGATAACGCGCGCACAATCACAAGCGAGACAAAGTAACACTTTGGGGCACGGGAATAGCAAAATGTTCACATTATTTGTACTCTTAGCATGCAACGAGAAACGTTTACAAACCTGTACGAGAGGAAGCATTTCATGCGTAAGCGTCCGTGCTGCCTTAGCGTTCCCGTGCCCACTGAGGAAGGAGTGGCTTGCGCCGTCCTTATGTAGGCTGGGATCTTGGAATGCTGGGAATGCTTCCGACCAGGGTGACGTCACGGTGCTTGGGGGCGGGTCCTGCTGACGCACGGAGGATGACACGCCGAGAAAAGATGCCAGTCGGGTGGATCCGCCAGGATTGTTGACACCAAGGATGACTTGAGGTGGACCCGGTGATAGTGCGAGACCGAGAAGGGCCTGAAGAAGTGGGATCTGTACGAGAGGAAGCATTTCATGCGTAAGCGTCCGTGCTGCCTTAGCGTTCCCGTGCCCACTGAGGAAGGAGTGGCTTGCGCCGTCCTTATGTAGGCTGGGATCTTGGAATGCTGGGAATGCTTCCGACCAGGGTGACGTCACGGTGCTTGGGGGCGGGTCCTGCTGACGCACGGAGGATGACACGCCGAGAAAAGATGCCAGTCGGGTGGATCCGCCAGGATTGTTGACACCAAGGATGACTTGAGGTGGACCCGGTGATAGTGCGAGACCGAGAAGGGCCTGAAGAAGTGGGATCTGTACGAGAGGAAGCATTTCATGCGTAAGCGTCCGTGCTGCCTTAGCGTTCCCGTGCCCACTGAGGAAGGAGTGGCTTGCGCCGTCCTTATGTAGGCTGGGATCTTGGAATGCTGGGAATGCTTCCGACCAGGGTGACGTCACGGTGCTTGGGGGCGGGTCCTGCTGACGCACGGAGGATGACACGCCGAGAAAAGATGCCAGTCGGGTGGATCCGCCAGGATTGTTGACACCAAGGATGACTTGAGGTGGACCCGGTGATAGTGCGAGACCGAGAAGGGCCTGAAGAAGTGGGATCTGTACGAGAGGAAGCATTTCATGCGTAAGCGTCCGTGCTGCCTTAGCGTTCCCGTGCCCACTGAGGAAGGAGTGGCTTGCGCCGTCCTTATGTAGGCTGGGATCTTGGAATGCTGGGAATGCTTCCGACCAGGGTGACGTCACGGTGCTTGGGGGCGGGTCCTGCTGACGCACGGAGGATGACACGCCGAGAAAAGATGCCAGTCGGGTGGATCCGCCAGGATTGTTGACACCAAGGATGACTTGAGGTGGACCCGGTGATAGTGCGAGACCGAGAAGGGCCTGAAGAAGTGGGATCTGTACGAGAGGAAGCATTTCATGCGTAAGCGTCCGTGCTGCCTTAGCGTTCCCGTGCCCACTGAGGAAGGAGTGGCTTGCGCCGTCCTTATGTAGGCTGGGATCTTGGAATGCTGGGAATGCTTCCGACCAGGGTGACGTCACGGTGCTTGGGGGCGGGTCCTGCTGACGCACGGAGGATGACACGCCGAGAAAAGATGCCAGTCGGGTGGATCCGCCAGGATTGTTGACACCAAGGATGACTTGAGGTGGACCCGGTGATAGTGCGAGACCGAGAAGGGCCTGAAGAAGTGGGATCTGTACGAGAGGAAGCATTTCATGCGTAAGCGTCCGTGCTGCCTTAGCGTTCCCGTGCCCACTGAGGAAGGAGTGGCTTGCGCCGTCCTTATGTAGGCTGGGATCTTGGAATGCTGGGAATGCTTGCGACCAGGGTGACGTCACGGTGCTTGGGGGCGGGTCCTGCTGACGCACGGAGGATGACACGCCGAGAAAAGATGCCAGTCGGGTGGATCCGCCAGGATTGTTGACACCAAGGATGACTTGAGGTGGACCCGGTGATAGTGCGAAACCGAGAAGGGCCTGAAGAAGTGGGATCTGTACGAGAGGAAGCATTTCATGCGTAAGCGTCCGTGCTGCCTTAGCGTTCCCGTGCCCACTGAGGAAGGAGTGGCTTGCGCCGTCCTTATGTAGGCTGGGATCTTGGAATGCTGGGAATGCTTGCGACCAGGGTGACGTCACGGTGCTTGGGGGCGGGTCCTGCTGACGCACGGAGGATGACACGCCGAGAAAAGATGCCAGTCGGGTGGATCCGCCAGGATTGTTGACACCAAGGATGACTTGAGGTGGACCCGGTGATAGTGCGAGACCGAGAAGGGCCTGAAGAAGTGGGATCTGTACGAGAGGAAGCATTTCATGCGTAAGCGTCCGTGCTGCCTTAGCGTTCCCGTGCCCACTGAGGAAGGAGTGGCTTGCGCCGTCCTTATGTAGGCTGGGATCTTGGAATGCTGGGAATGCTTGCGACCAGGGTGACGTCACGGTGCTTGGGGGCGGGTCCTGCTGACGCACGGAGGATGACACGTCGAGAAAAGATGCCAGTCGGGTGGATCCGCCAGGATTGTTGACACCAAGGATGACTTGAGGTGGACCCGGTGATAGTGCGAAACCGAGAAGGGCCTGAAGAAGTGGGATCTGTACGAGAGGAAGCATTTCATGCGTAAGCGTCCGTGCTGCCTTAGCGTTCCCGTGCCCACTGAGGAAGGAGTGGCTTGCGCCGTCCTTATGTAGGCTGGGATCTTGGAATGCTGGGAATGCTTGCGACCAGGGTGACGTCACGGTGCTTGGGGCGGGTCCTGCTGACGCACGGAGGATGACACGTCGAGAAAAGATGCCAGTCGGGTGGATCCGCCAGGATTGCTGACACCAAGGATGACTTGAGGTGGACCCGGTGATAGTGCGAAACCGAGAAGGGCCTGAAGAAGTGGGATCTGTACGAGAGGAAGCATTTCATGCGTAAGCGTCCGTGCTGCCTTAGCGTTCCCGTGCCCACTGAGGAAGGAGTGGCTTGCGCCGTCCTTATGTAGGCTGGGATCTTGGAATGCTGGGAATGCTTGCGACCAGGGTGACGTCACGGTGCTTGGGGGCGGGTCCTGCTGACGCACGGAGGATGACACGCCGAGAAAAGATGCCAGTCGGGTGGATCCGCCAGGATTGCTGACACCAAGGATGACTTGAGGTGGACCCGGTGATAGTGCGAAACCGAGAAGGGCCTGAAGAAGTGGGATCTGTACGAGAGGAAGCATTTCATGCGTAAGCGTCCGTGCTGCCTTAGCGTTCCCGTGCCCACTGAGGAAGGAGTGGCTTGCGCCGTCCTTATGTAGGCTGGGATCTTGGAATGCTGGGAATGCTTGCGACCAGGGTGACGTCACGGTGCTTGGGGCGGGTCCTGCTGACGCACGGAGGATGACACGCCGAGAAAAGATGCCAGTCGGGTGGATCCGCCAGGATTGTTGACACCAAGGATGACTTGAGGTGGACCCGGTGATAGTGCGAAACCGAGAAAGGCCTGAAGAAGTGGGATCTGTACGAGAGGAAGCATTTCATGCGTAAGCGTCCGTGCTGCCTTAGCGTTCCCGTGCCAAGAACTAAATCGTACAGTGGGTTGTCAATACACTTTGCGATAACTTTACCAGTGAAAAAGGTGCATCAACAAAGATCTCAACCTCTGGTATGGTATGTTACGTTTCGGTGAAGCAAAATACAGGGCTCGATTTGCCAGTGTAGCACTCGACAGGAACTAGGTTCTTTTTCACAACTACGGCATTACAGCCAGTGTCCCGCAGCACTGTTACCTTCTGTTCCCCGACCCGACCTTCTACTACAGGCATGTTCTCTAGCAAGAACTTGTGTGATCGTCCAACGGCCGCATTTACAACAGGGATCCTGCCTCCATTCTTGAGGATAATGTAGGAATCGCCCGGTTCCCTTTGCCTTTCATCCGATGCTGTGCATAGACAAGAAACGTGGGGCTTATCCCCAGACCTCAGTTTGCATCTTTCAGCTTTATGCCCCGGCTTCCCACAGTGCCAACACGTAGGTGGTCTAGACCATTTGCTTCGACTCTGGCAGTTCTCTGCCTTGTGCCCTATTTTGTTACACAAGAAACATCGGAAAGTTCTCCTTACATCCTCCTTGAACGCGTTACCGGATGTCCTCATGCTGGTGCTAGACCCACGTTCGTCTCCTTTCGCTTTTACATAGCTCGGTTGAACTTGCGCCTCTAGAAGTACGTCAACCTTTCCTGCCAGATCGTCTAGCGTCGTGCAGTTTCTCTCTCTCAAGAAACCGTATATCTTGCTAGAACATGTTGTAATAAACTGTTCGATGAACATCGTCTCTCGTAGCGCCATGAAGCTCTTTTCCACTTCTGCGAATTCCAGCCATCTATCAAAATATCCGGCCAACCTCGCCGCAAACTGTCGTCTAATTTCTCCGCCTCCCGGTTTCGCACCACGAAATTTTTCAAGATAACCTTCCTTGGTATATCGGAACCTGCTGTAACAGCGCCAGCTTCACCTTGGCGTAATCCATCGCGTCCTCAGGGAGTCATGCGACCGACGACACTCAATGCCTCTCCCGTTAAACATACACTCAGGGTAGTTGCCCACTTCTCTGGTGGCCATTCTAGACCTGCCGCCGTACGCTCAAACCTTTGCAAATAAGCGTCGAGGTCGTCGCGCTCTCGTTGTATTGTGGAATAAGCTTATGAGGACTTGCCTGGTGACTTGGCTCAACCGAATTACTTCGGTCCTCTCGTCTCGTGCTTCGCGAGTTTCTCTTCCTGAGCCGCGATTTCGTAACTCTTGAAATCTCGCGTTCTTTGTCTAGTCTGATGGCTTCTGGCCTGACATGCGCGTTCTCTCTCGCTTGTTGTTCGTCTTTCGCCGCCTCACGCGCCTGATGCTCGCTCTTCTCAAATAATTATTTCTCGCCTGACCCAGTTCCTGAGCTCTTCCCCAACGTACCCCAGCGTCTCGTCCGGCCGCCATCAGCTTCTCAGTTTCTACAATCCCAGAACTAGCCATGACAGTGCTCCCGCTCTCCCAAACAAGCGTGATCCAATAAGTGGGCTAATATCCTGGCAGGCTCAGCCAAATTGTCACGCCCGTTGGGAAAAGAGGAAGACAAAGACGCATGAGAGTTTCGGGAATGAGAAATGCGTTATATTATTTAAAGGAGCGGAATAATTAATATGACAAAAGAAAGATAAAAGTTAACCGCCAGAAAAGAAAGAGTCAAGTAGCAGAAGAAAAATACAATAAAGATATCTCTGCACACGTCTCAGCACAAATTAATGTTTGATCAAGTCATAGACACATAACGTGAATCTCGGCTCACGAGTCCTCCGTGGCTGCGTCCTCGTAGCAAGGCGGTTGCCTTCGCCTCGTTGGTTGGAGGTCGTAGCGCAGACTTGGCTAGGAGCTGTGCATGGCAGCCCCACGTGTCGGAGTCCGGCGAAGGTTCCGTCGACCAGACCGTTGGACCTCGAGCGCTTCGCTGACCGTGGCAGCTGTTGGAGAAATCTGCAGGGCGACCATTCCGGTCCGTGGTCAGCTCGTCTTCCGCGTGCCTCGGTCGCACGCTGCCCCACCTCTGTCCCTCCTAATAATCTTCGTCATCTTCGATCGCGGCTGCGGCGCAACCAGCTGGTCATGAGGATCATGACGGTCTGCCACAGGCCGCACGGCTTTGCAGTGAGGCCTCAAAAGCATGCTTTCCACAAAAACCGCTGTAAAGTACCAAGGCACAGATGAGAAAGATTCACACATACGGCAAAGCGCCCGAAAGGCGCCCTAATGTCAAATCTCCACCATCCCAAGTATTGATAGGGATACAGTAGTTAGCAGTATGGTCTCGTGACTTATGCAACCCAAGAGACTTGCGTCCCCTGCGCGTGGACTTCACCAATTACCACTCACTTTAACCCACAAAACTTAAAACAGGCTTGACTACCCTTTCCTTGGTCGTTAAGCACGCTGATCTCTCACCAGCATCCACAAAAGCTGCGCACTCTAAAAAGTGGCTCTTGCATACCCCTTTGCACAAGCCTCAGTACTGCTTTCATCAGCAGGGACTCCAACTCGGTCTGGCGTCATAGATTTCTCAGACGGTTGCTGTCCTTCCGGTATCTGTTTGACCTTTCCTCAAGCGGGTACGCATCTGCCAGGGGGCTTCGAAGTGGAGAGGAACGTAGAGTGCTAGGTTTGCCATGCATGATTGCCTTTGCTACGCACTCGGACACCCGCTACCAGCCTGAAGGTAACACCACAATGACCAATCCTAGACATATAAGAGAGCTATTCTCGTTTCGCCTTCGGTCAGCATTCTGAGATCTAATGCCAGGCTGGCTTGTGACCAAGTCAAGCTCAGAAATCATGCTTGCACTTGGGTCTGGAGGGCCTGCAGATATTGACATCGTCTGCCTAGGTGGCTCCCCGTTCAGCAGCTGCCTTGGAAACACAAGGGTGCTTTCAAGGGAAGGAGTAGGAGGATGAAGCAGAGGAGAGAAACGGAGATAGCAGAGGAAGTGGAGGGAAAGACACAGAGATGAGCCGAAGGAGGTGCGGGTACAGACGCAGCAGAAGGAAGCAGAGGAAGGAGTGCAGAAGCAAGCAGGCGAGGGAAGACAGCCAGTAGAGCGAAGCGATAAAAATTCGATCTTTGTTGTGGTCGGAGCAATACTCGTTCTCGAGCAGGTCCAGGAAAAGCTGGCCTTCGATGTCCTCTCTGTATGGTCCAGCTGAATCCTGGCTCTGGTCATATTCTCCGTGATGTTTCGGGCATGCTGGCACAAGAACCCTGGAAAACAATGCAGGATGCTTCGACATGTGCAGCCTTAGTCTCAAGAGATTGCCCTGGCAAGAAGTACATGGAACTTCATATCTTTAGTTTCACGTGTCTCTCCCAGTGCAAAGGCAACGGCATTCAAGGTGTATCCACATATGCACAGCTGAGGCATAGCGCAAGTCAGCGCAGTAAGTCGGCGTATCTGAAGAATAAAGAGGCGCTTGTTTTCAAAGTTGCCAAAGTCTAACATACCTTGGTGCTATTCTGGCTTGGGTGCACCCATCGAAGATCGATCTCATTGATGCCTCCCCTGCACCAAACCGCCAATGAACACAAAGCCTTCTTTGCTGCAGAGTTCCTGCAACAACGAGTTCACATCTTGGTATTGTTTGTTCAGCGCCTGTATCTCAGACCAGTGGCTACGCTGCCACTCCGATGAAGAGAACCTGTTCTCCAGCCTCGGAGCGACGACGAAAAAGGCAATCTGTTGCCTTTCTCGGTCGTCCTCGCGCTTCAAGACCTTAGCGGCCAGCCTCCGATCCTTATCGGTGTACACGCTCGCACTAACAGTGGTGTTAGTAGTGCCAACGTGCAAAATGACAGCATCAAGACTGGGCATGGCGTGATACATATACGAAACCAAGTTCTCAATCCTGATGTCCCTAAACGCCAGCACTTCCAACAGCCACCTCGTTATTCAATGGAAAGTACTGGTCCAAGTATATCATCACTGAATTACCGGCCACCAAAACGCGAGGCATGTAGGAAGCGCGAACGTACTATTGGACAAAGGCTCATACAAATCAACACATTCAAGATAAAATATTTACAAGAACACTAGATATGTATAATGTACAGGGACCAGTAATCAAAACTACACTGAGAACAGTAAAGTAAAAATGCTAAACGATCTGTAATGACTAACGCTAAACAAGGCTGGGTGCAGAATTAGTAAGTTTATTGCGATATCCGCGGCTGCTAATATAGCGTGCACGCCATGAGCGCATGCTGTGTCATTGGCGGCACACACAGCAGGCGTGCCAAGCGGTCGCTGGGATTATCACGAAATGTTTAATCTCGCTAGATGCCGAAAGATCACATCTGTTCGCCCTTAGTTGTTGTCAATGCCGTAGCGCTGCACACGTCTTCTTTCTTGTGTCAAGCGACGCGGCGGTATCGAACTTGACTGCGATGCGGCTTGCGGTGGAGTATCGGCGGGTCGAGGCTTCGCTTGCGCAGATGGCTTTCGATGCCTTGGCTGAGTAGTGACTGGCAGCTTGAAGGCGTCGTTCGTCCCTGGCCTCGTGCCATCAGAGTCACCCATGCCTTCCGCACGTGATGCATGACGTCGATGTGTAACACCGTCAACCGTGTGCAACTTGTACATCACATGTCTCAAGGATTTCAGGACTCGGGCTGCTAGCGACTTAGCCTCTGCACCGAAATTCAGCATATACGAAAAATCCCGACACACAAATGTGCTATTTATGTTCAGCTCATATCGCATACAGCTGGAATTCACTTCGAAGTCGGAATGAAGCCTGTCCAATGGCAGAGCGTAGCTTTCGCCCAAAACATCAGCTCCGCCTGGTGTTCCCTGTATCAGCGTGAAGTGTCGAATACTGTTTAAACAAGAACCTGGACACTTTTAAGCCACCGTTACTTCATCTTCTCTCTTGAGTGCCGTCTTGAGCTCGCATACTTTGAATGCGTTTATTTAAGAACTCCTGCGCTTCATGGCTTCCAAAAGTCGTTTCATTCATTATCTGACACACACATATCAGATGATCCATACGACGCGAACAGTCTGCGCAACGTCTTGACAACCACATTGGAGCTTAGTGATGGCATTATTTCAAATTCTGCCCAGTTTGAAAATGCGTCTACCACCGCCAAAAACACACTTCTTTTACTGGTCCAGCGAAATCGATGTGAATTCTGCTCCAAGGCGTATCGGGTTTGACCCAGATATGCGTGGGCACTTGGAGTTCACCTTGCCTATTTTGTTGGCATTGTTTGCAGTGCTTTACAAACACTTCGATGTCCGCATCAATTTTGGCCACCAGACGTAGGATCGTGCAACAGCCTTTATAGCAGTTATTCCTGGGTGATTCCCATGAAGCAACAGCCACACCTCCTTCCTCAATGACACGGGTAGGATGAGTCTAGTTCACCACAACAAGCAATGTCTCTGAGCCGAAAGTTCGTTTATTCTCTCCTCGTACACACCTAACTCCGCTGACACGTCTTGTGGCCAACCTTGTCGTTTCCACTTCATGACCTGGTTCACGTGAGGGTCTTTCAAGGTCTCTTTCGCCACCGTCGTCTGCGGTGACCGGTGAAAACTGAACAGCTTGTAGAAGTAGCACGTCTCCAGGATTCTCGGCTTCCTTGCGGGTTACTGGCACTGACAGCCTGCTGAGACAGTACCATGAGAAGGCAGATGGTTGAGAGGGTCTGCATTCTCATGCTCCTGTGTGCTTTGTTATACCAGTACGAAAGTGTAAGCCTACAACATCAGTGTCCATCGCAGCAGTCTGCGGTGAGAGCACGAAAGGAATTTGTTTCTGGGTTTGGAAAATGCCCAGAAGAATATCCAGAAGAGGTTTGTGGTCCGTTACTATAGAAAAAGGTTCTTCCACAAATATACTGATGAAAATGTCGAAAGCCAAACAGTATAGACAACGCTTCTCAAACTATCTGAGCATAGTTTCTTTCTGTTTTGTTTAGTGTCCTTGAGGCATAAGCGATAGGTAGCTCGCGACCCTGGTCATCTCGATGGGATAACACTGCCCCTACTCCCACTGGTGACACATCGCATGACAACACAAGTGGAACATCCTTCTTGAAATGAGTCAGCAAACAATCTGAAGTAAACAACTCGTTAAGGCCATCAAACGTCTTCTGATGCTCTAGAGCCCACTCTCATGTGGGTCTAAGAAAGCTCGTAACAAGCCAACTGTCACATACAACCTCCATAGGGTAACTGGTCACAGCAGACATCTCGTCATAGGCTATCTAGTGCACGGGGAACTCATAACGGCGGGGAACTCGTATCGACGGAGAACTAGGCATGGACTTTTGTCATTTTTCGTTAAAATTTGCTTGTCGCAGGATGCCTCCGAAGGCTTTAATTGCGTAATTTAGAGAAGGTCATATTACGTTTTTCTATTCTGTTACAAATTATAACAAGTAGAAAAACGAATAGTTGCTATTGGACTTAGGGCTCTTTGTTCAAGGCTAAGCAAACAGAGTCTGCATAACTGACGAGGATACCAATTTGACTGCACCCTTCCGGAAACGTGGTGCATATAATGCGCACAAAGCAACAGGAGTTTTGATCATTATGAAAATTCCAATAACATCAATCAAAGCTTCGTACACCAGCATAGTTGCCTCCGCGCTGGGTTTTCAATAGCTCTATCGTACAGCCTGTCGGTGTTTTCTGGTAGTTAACACATTTGTTCCTATATGTGGATATAGTTCAAGCATTCTTAAAATTGCAAGAATAAAATCACGAAGGTTCAATCAAAAAAGTACTTTGGAGGTGCATCTTACTTCGCCGGCACGAAGATAAAGGCTGGACACCGAGACCGCTATAGACGCGAAATCATCGAGTTTGGTGATTTCGAGAACGCAGAAAAGAACGTCTCATCGGCATTTTTAACTCTATCAACACGTGAAGTGAAATTTCTCAGTGTGGAACTGGGAAGAATGTGCAACTCCCCATAGTCGTTGGACAGTCATGGGTACCGCTAGAACGGTAGAAGTTGGACAGTCAATAGATCCTCCGTCATTGCCCCCTCGTTCACCCACTCTACCATTCCCGGTCTCCCCCCCCCCCCTCTTCTCGCTTTCTCTTCAACACCCCATATCAGGGTGATCTCGGGCACAGCGGGAATTTTCGTTTCCATAATAAGACGTCGTTGCTAAATGAAAGAAGTGTTGTTGTCTCGTTTCTCGTCTTTCGTGTATTTATTTGTTCAATTTTAAGTATCTACATTTTAGCACGTACGCTCGCCTTAGTCAGTTCAACAAAAATATATATATTTTTTTAACCTTAGCATTCGCCTTGTTTCTTAAAGAAAAACCTGAAGAGTGCTTAAAATGAAAAAAATGAAAGCCGTTTACAACTCTCTGTAACGCCGAATTAGAGTGCAGCTCTTGAGGAGGAGGGGAAGGCACGGTGGACAGGAGGGGTAGGCAGGGGCTACTGACCACGAAAGGGGGGATTTTCCCTGCTAAATTTAGTGGGGAAAATTTTCCGCCACATTTAGCGGGGAAAATTTTCCGCAAGATTTAGCGGGAAAATTTTCCGCTAGAGATAGCGGAGAAAATTTTCCGCTAGATTTAGCGGGAAAAATTTTCGCTGAATTTGGGGCGGGAAATTTTGCCGCCAGACTTATGGGGGAAACTTTCCTGCTAGATTTAGCGGAAAATTTTCCGCTGAATTTAGCGGGGGAAATTCGCCGCTAGACTTAGCGGGAAACTTTCCGCTAGATTTAGCGGGGAAAATTTTCCGCTAGATTTAACGGGGAAGAATTTTCCGCTAGATTTAACGCGAAAAATTTTCCGCTAAATTTGGCGGGGAAATTTCTGTAACCCATCATGCACCGCGGCGGTTACGCCGACGGCGACATCCGCTTCAAGCCGGAGGCGTGGCGTCAAGAGCTGCGCCTAAAAAAAATTGGTCCCATCGAAAGACAATACTCCCCTTGTGGGATGGTAAACTATTTAGTGAACAAGATAAAAAAAATTAGCGCGTTTACAACTCCCGTAACGCCGGATTAGGGCGCAGTTCTTGAGGTGGAGGATCGGAAGGGTACTGAGGGATAGGTGACTCCCTAAGGTCACGTGACCTCAGGGGGCTAATGAGGGTAACTCATAGCCCTCGTGACCCTCGTGAGGGTAACCCCTTTGAGGGTAACTAACCCTCGTGACCCTCGTGAAGGTAACGCGTCGTGAACCTCGTGAGGGTCACCCTCGTGATCCTCGTGAGGTAACCTTCGTAACTCTCGTGAGATTTGTTGTTGTTGTTGATTTTTATTTGCATCAAGTACAGGGTACATGATACTGGAGGCTTGTGGAAAAAGCGGTCACAAGACGAGCTTGAAAAAGCCACAGGCGCCCACATCGGCATTTGAAGCACTGAAAAGAAAATAATCAACATACCATACAGATTACATTATTAACAGGATAAGCAAAATAAAGAGAAGCAGGAATGAACACAGTCAAGTTGCGTCACTACCACGCAATTGTAGGATAGCTTGAAAGGCATTATGCAGAATAAAGAAATCACCTACGTGCACAAAGACTTTACAACGTTTGATAATACTTACACATCATTTTTTACATAAGAAAAGTCGACTGGGGGCTGAAATAGCAACGAAATGCTTTAAACGTAATATCTAAAAGCTCGACATTTTCGGCAGCTAAATCTATTTAGTAACCTTGGCAGTTTGTATTTTCAACGTATCTTGCCCATAGAGAGTTCTATAAGTGATAATATTCCAAGGCTCACCATCGCGCGTTGTGTAGGCGGTATTATTGACTTTGTAAGTTAGCTAGTCTTTTTTAAAAACGATGATTTAGTTTGTACCTCTTGTTTAAATGTTTTAGAAAGCCGATAATCGTACATTTTCTGAAATCGGCAATACATTATATTTTACGAACAACTCATGTGTGTGAAAAGTAAGCCGGAATATTTTTCAACAACTCTTAGCAACCGTTTTTGTAATGACATGTATTTTATGTAGATTTGCTTGAGTTGTGGATGCCCAGAATAAGTGACAGTAGTTAAGCCTAGATGAAAACAAACTATTGTAAATTAAAATCATAATATTTCGCGGCAGAATATGCCGATTACAATAAACAAGTCCAACTATTTGGGACAGCTTAGCGGCTATAGAATCATTATGTGTATCCCACGACGAAGTGTCTTGAAAACAAACCCCTAGTACCTTAAAACCAGAAACAACTGCAATGGGCGTCGAATTTAGCATTATTGGTGATTTAACATGACATCTTTATTTTTACTACGAAATTAAGACTTCGGCAGCTTGATACTTTGTGACCCATGTTATGGATAAAAAACAGGACGCGGGATGGCCAAAAAAACATGATTTTCGTGTAAGGCTCGTCAAACCATGAGGCGCTGGAGAAATGCAGCCTTCTGCGTTAAGTCCTTATCTGAGACTCTTTTTGCCCGCCTTCCGCCCACTGAAAAGCATGCGGGAAAGGGCCTCGGAACGCACCTGGTATCGCTGCGCCGCGGCGATCTTCCGCAAGATAAAGTTCGTCTGCAGGTCCTCGCCGTCACCATGGCAACGAACGCCGGAATCACCGGGCGCACGCACGGTACCGCCGCGTGAAGCCAGCAGGAAGGCGATCGAGCACCGGCGGAGGCGGTTGATCTGACATCACCGGCGCTCGGCTTCGGCTTAGCAGACAGCGCCTCGTAAAATGGCGTCAGCTCTTGTTGGCTTCCACGCGGCGGTACCGTGCGTGCTTCCAGTCATCTCGGCGTTCGTTGCCGTGGTGACGGCGAGGAACGCAGACGAACTCTTATCTTGCGGTCGACCGCGGCGCAGCTGCCACCAGGTGCGTTCTGAGGCCCTTCCCGCGTGCTTTTCAATGGGCGGAAGGCGAACAAAAAGAGTTCGAAATAAGGACTTAACGCAGAAGGCTGCATTCCTCCAGCGCCTCATAATTTGACGAGCCTTTTACAACAAAAAGCATGTTTTTTGGCCATCCCGCGTCCTGTTTTTTTTTTTTTTATCCGTAACGTCGGGTCTAAAGTATCGAACTGCCATCGAGTGTGCTTTATCGACTATCTCAATATATATATTTTCGCGTTATAAATATGCTGGTATCGTCATGCGTAACTAATCATATTAACATCTGATCCAACAGAGACGATGTCATTTATATACAAATTGAAAAGAGATAGGACCCAGAGTACTCCCCTGTGGTACGCCGCAAGAAACAGGAAGTGGATCGGAGAAATGATCGTCTATACGGACTGTTTGTACACGATGATGTAGATAAGACATGAATAAGGATGCAGCCCTCCCTCTGAAACCATAACGTTGAAGTTTTTGAACAAGCAGTGTATGATTTACATGATCAAATGCTTTAGTTAAATCTACAAAGATGCCAAGAACCAATTTTCCTTGCTATAGTGCAGTCAAGATTAGTTCTTTCTGCACGAGTAGTGCGGACTCTGTACCGAGTCTTTTACGGAAACCAAATTGAGATTCATTTAGAAAGTTATGCTTCTGCTCAAAGTCAATAAAACGGTTTAAAATTATTCTTTCTAGTGCTTTTGAAAAAATTGGAAGTATTGACACGGGACGGTAGTTTCCCATGTCATTTTTATCACCTTTCTTATACAACACATTTATATGGGCAACTTGCATTCTTCGAGGAAAAACAGCTTGACTAAGGCAAAGGTTAAATATATGCGTTATGTAAGGTGCAAGAAGTTCAACAGCGTACTTAATTGGTTTTATCTAAAATCCATCAGCGTCTTTAGCCTTGCTGTTGCTTAAATTTAAAATTGTAGTAATAACTTCTTGTTCATTTACAGGGTTAAAAAAATAGAATTCGGGTTGGACGGAATATTCACAAGGTTACAGTTCGTTACAGTTTTATTGACAATATTCACGAAATATTTGTTAAAAGCATTTGCAAGTGCTTTTCCAAATAACTCACCATTATTTGTGCTTATCTTGTTGACTTTGTCGGGGGAAACATGCTTTAAGACGGCATTTAATCTTTTTCACATTAGTTCAGAGCACCCTGCCGCAGAAATGAATTGATTTGCGAAGTAATCGCGTCTTGCCTTTTTTTAGTTCTTTATTTAGACGATTGCGACAAGTTTTGAACTTACGTAATATTTCTTGGTCTTTAGTTTTAATAAATTGGCTGTAGAGACTTGATTTTTTCATCTATACTTGCGAGAAGCTCGGAGTTAACCCAAGGCTTACGAATTTTTCTGCTTTTTCTAATACGTACACAAGGAAAACTTGCTGCATATATCGGTTTTAAAATGCTGAGAAATTCATCATAGGCGTCATTTGCGTCATTACTGTTCAGTACAATTTCCCAAGCTGTTTGTGCAATTTTATCACGAAAGATGGTCAGGTATGTTTCTGTTATTTTTGCGTATTAGGGTATGCCGACTGCAATATTTTATTTTTTACATGCCCTTCATACAGATAAATATTGGTAGATGATCACTTAGGTCACAGGCGAACATCCCTGCTTTTACTTGGTTCGAGCTTATATTTGTTAAAAACATATCAATTAGAGATGAAGAGTGCTCAGTCACTCTTGTAACCTCGTAACCCTCCTAACCCTCACGAGGGTAAACCTCGTGACGCCATTATAAGGAAACTACCCATAATGCAACGGCGCTGGTTACGCCGTTGCATGCAACGTGCGTTGCATGCAATGCGCGGGTTGCATGCAACGCGGTTTGCATGCAACATGGGTGGCATGCAACACACGGCTACGCCGACGGCGACGCCACTGAAGCCGGAAACGGCGCCTAAGAGCTGCGCTTTAAAAGTCAGAAATGTGACGAACGAACTGGCAAACATTTGACCACTTTCCTATGACGTATAAGGTCAATCCAACCACTCGGCCTACTACGGGATTACCTAGGAACAAGATGCCTTCTTTGACCTATGACCAGTTTTCCTATGACGAGTTGGCTGTGACGAGAGAACCCTGTTCACCTCTCATGTTGATCCCCCTTATAGCAACTTGGGAAAAACTTCTGCACACCTCTGAGCATAATTTTAGCTATACCTAGAAATGACCATACCTACAAATGATTCTAACTCTTCACTGTTTCAGAACGGGAGCCTGGTGGATGGCTTGTACTTTTGCTTGCCTGGGATAGATGCTGTGGCTATCAAATCTGATTTCCCAAAAAACTGTAAACCGTAGAAGTAAAACACACTTGCAGGTGTTCGCACATAGTCCTGCCTTTGAAAGCCGGGCCAGGACTTCGGCGAGCACTTTGCCGTGCTATTCTGACGTCTGCCACCGGCAAGCGGCGACTTGTACCTGCCGCCTGCAAGAGTTGCGAGAGGCTAGCTAGCACCGTGTCCATGGTTCGCTGTAACAGTCCTGGAGTTAAAGAGATGACGCAGGGCAATCGCCAAACCTTGAAGAGCCCCTTCACTGTGTTGATCATTGCTAGCTCTGCTGCCGTATAATCTAGCAGTAGCTGTGGATAGGCTTGAGGTAAATCAAGGTATGTGAGCACTCGACCCTTTATCAGCCTTGCGAAGAGTTCTGTGAGATTCGGTGAAGGATAGACGCTGTTCCTCGGCGCTTGGATAACTGTACTTCAAACATATCCGTAAATCCACAATTCAGTTGTTCTTTTGCACTAATATTATAGGAGTGGCCCACTCGGCCTACAGTGTGGGTTCCAGGATGCCGTGGACTCTTCACTTGACCAGTCCTACGCACACGTCATCCTTTATGAAAGGAAGTGCTCCTACCGAAAAATCCGGTATAACTTTTACTATCCGGATTATGGAACCGGAAATTTGTTTCTGGAAACCCGAAATCCAGATTGCAGACAAAGGAATAATTTCTGAAAACCTAAGTTCCATATAGAGTCCAGATAGAATCCAGTTAGATTTCCGGTTCCATAATCCGGATAGCGAAACCTTATACCAGAGTTTTTGGTGGGGACGCTTTTGCATTTCCCAGGCCATCACAACTGCGTACAGTTTTGATGGCCTGGGGTTGACGTGGTTGTTGACGGTGTCGACGATGATCTTATATTTTACATTCGGCGGCCGAAGCGGCTGAAGAGCGTTGACATTACTGAGTAGGTTTTTTGCCACAGGAATTGAGCGGTGCTGCACCTTTGTCGAGGTTGTAGGTTTGTTCGCTGCTCAACATCATTCAAATAGTTCCACATATGCTTCCCATGGGGAACCACTGCTATGACCAAACACTAGGATGCGAGCATCGATCGAACGTCACATTCTCACGGCCGCCAGCAGTCTGCTGGCTCATTTCCTTCGTCCCCATTGTTATGACTGACGTTAAACCAAGCTGCGTGGAGAATCAAGAAATTCATTGGGTTATCCCCGGCTGCATATATTGTCCCACGCGTCTCAGAACGAGAACGTGAGTGGCCAGATGGTTAACGCGCTTGACTTTCGCGCGGAAGGTCTTCGTTCGGTTCCAAGTAGCGGAATGTTCTTTTGTGTTCAAGGACAAGTGCCAGTTCGGTAAAAGAAGCATGGAGTACTTGGGTCACAGAATTCATTCTAGTGGCATTCACCCAAACACGGAGAAAGTGACGGCTATCGAGAACGCACCGAGTCTTAAGAACAGAAAAAAACTACAAGCTTTTTTGGGGCTAGCCAACTTTTACAGCAGATTTCTTGAGAGGAAAGTTGAATTTGCCGAGCCATTGTATCGCCTTCTTGAACAAGAAAGAAAATGGGTGTGGACGCAGTAGCATGAGAAGTCATTCTGAAACCTAAAAGGTATTCTCAGATCTGGCGCCTCGCTAGCGCGGTACGAGCCAGCGCGTCCACTAGTCCTGTCGTGTGACGCTTCAACGGGCGGTGTTGGTGCAGTTCTTTCTCACAAGAACGATGATGTACGGAAGGGCCGATAGCTTATGCGTCACGGATCTTAGGGCGAAGTGAGCGTAACTACGCGCACATAGACAAAGAAGGGCTCGCCATAATTAATGGTGCTAAGCACCTTCACCAGTATCTTTCAGGAAGAGAATTCACGATCGTGACCGATCATAAACCGCTTCTTGAGATTTTTGACACAGAGAAGCCAAGGTCACAGATCCTGTCGCCGAGGATGCTACTGTTAAGCTTGCAGCTGGGAGCGCAAGACTATAAGTTTATGTTTCGACCAGGAATCTACAACACCAACGCAGACCAGTTAAGCCGCGTTCCAGCACCAAGCGGCGTCGACGAGCCACTGCTAACGGGTGACATACTTCTCCTCGAGGCCGTCGAGTACCTTCTACTGCAAGCAGGAGACATCGAAAAGCTGAAAGAGTTAGATCCCACGCTGGCAAGAGTCAAGCAATGGATGTTCTAGGGTTGGCCATGAGAAAACTTGGGAGGATCTGTAGCGCAATTTGAGGTGAGATCCACAGAACTTTTCTTGCGTCGAGATTGTATTCTGTAGGGCAATAGAGTGTTCTCCTCGAGTCAGACACAAACAAGGTTCTAAAGTTGCTACATGCCAACCACCTAGGAATGACCGCTGCCAAAGCGTCGACTAGGGCGGACATTTGGTGGCCTAAAATCACTAAAGCAATCGAAGAATGTTTTACGCCATTGCCAACTGTGCCAGGAAAGCAGGCAGAGATATCTGTGAACACCAGAGCACTTTTGGATAAAGCCAGAACAGCTCTGGAGACGCCTGCACGTAGATTTTGCGGGACCCGTTCGATGTGAAAATGTTCTCAGTGTTCTGTACGCATTTTCTAATTGGGCCGAAGTCGAGGAAATGCCGTCAACGAAATCAGTCGCTGTGATTAAGACTCTGAGGAAGCTGCTCGCGACACATGGGTTTCCGACGTAATTGATTTGGAGAACGAAACATCCTTCACGAGCGCAGAAATTAAAACGTTCTTGAGACTTAATGCTGTCAGTTTCATCTACACTGCCCTCTACCATCCTACAAGCAATGGTAGGGCAGAAAGAATGGCGATAGCGGTCAAGTCCGCATTGAAGAAGCTAACTGAAGGCGACACCTAGTGCGAGATTCAACTTTTTTTTTAATTTAAGCAGCACACGACACATCACTCTCACACCGAAAGACTCTGGAAGAGTTGAGGATGGGCTGGAAGCTGCGGGCTCCTCTGAACAGACTGCATCTTGACCTCCAGAGAGATCCAGGGGAGGTTCAACCGAAGGTCGAGTGGTAACACTTAGCCGACACCGTCTATGTCCGGAATTTCACATCGGGACCACAAGGGAAGGCAGCGATTGTTGAAGCAGTGACGGGACCAGTCTCCTACAAGGTCCAGCTGGTCAATCAAGAGATTCATCACTCTCATCGTGATCACCTCAGGAAGGCTTTATTTGACTGGGATTACATCCTTGGGTCTGACGTCGACTACAACGTCCGGCTGCCACCAGCTGCTGCGCCTGCCATTGGAACACCCCCAGCATCACCTGCCTGGCGGACCCCAAAAGACCTGTTTCTCAGGTTGGGGCATCGCCAGCGGAGCAGCCGGAGCAGCCGCTCAGAAGATCAACACGAGAACGAAATCCAGTCATCCGCTACGGAACTGTCCCACCTGAGGGGGAAGGAATGTAATATAGAGATCATTGTTGCATAATACAACAATGCCGTTGTTGCATGACCGGCAGGCGTGACCGGCGCGTGAACTTTGTGGTGCGCGAGCTGAACTCGTGCCCCGTGCTTTTCTATTATCGGCAACCAGCCATGGTCGCTGTAGAACGCCAGTCTCCAGCAAAGAATAACGTTGCCGTCATAGTCTGCTTGCCTAAAATAAAACAAAAACCCGGCTAAAAAGAGCCATAAGTTAAGCAAACTGTCATAAGTCATAGTGAAACAAAAGGAAAAGTTATAGCTATATATGGACGCTTTGCACACGCGCCAGATTTCAGCGGCAATTGCAGACTTCTTGTCTTACCGATATAGCAAGCAACTGAAGCGGGCTTTGACGAGCCTCCACAAAGGCTAATGCTGGAAAGGACACAGTCGTATCTAGAGGAGCTATAGCCTGTCATGTTGTGGTAATGATGAAGCATAGTGATTAAAACTAGAGGAAACAAAAACTGAAGGTCGGTTATGGCGGCGCCCATGCACAACTGCTGCAAAACGTCTATAGCATGCAGGCTAAAGAGACACATATAGTAAGCTATACAGATCTCTATAGCAGTTTATGCAAGGTACTATAGATAGCTAAAAAAGAAAATGAAAAGCTATAGGCAGCTATAGCACGGTGGCTAGAAAGACTCAGAATAAGCTCAGAGAAATACCCATAGCAGACCATACAAGATGCTATATATAGCTAAAGAAACCGCAGAAAAAGCAATAAACAGCTGTAGCACGCTGGATAAGAAGACCCATAAATTAAGCCACAGAAATATTTACAGCACACCATGCAAGTTGCATGGTGTGCTGCTGCTGAGGGCAAAAACTAAGGAAAAGCAATGGGCAGCTGTGGCACCCTGGCTAAGAAGATCCATAAGAAAGTCCATATAAATCTTTAAAGCTCACTATACAAGAATCTATAGATGGCTAAAGGGAATCATACGAAAAACCATAGGCAGCTATATCACGCTAGCTAAAAAGAGCCCTAGAGTGAGACAGAAGAATATAAATTAAAGACCATACTCGGAGCTAACGATAGCTAGAGAAACCAAAGAAAACTCTGTGGGAAGCTACAGTACGCTGGCTGAAAAGACCCATAGAATAAGCCGTAAAAATTTCTATTGCAGAATATACAACGGGCTAAAGACGGCACGAGAGGCCACAGGAAGAACACAGGAAGAAGCATACGCAGGTGTAAGACGCTGACAAATTAGACCCATAAATTAAGCCATTGAAATTTTTCTAGCAGACCACTCAAGGATAGACGGCAAAACGATATATAGGAAAACCCAATGGTAGCTATAGCACGCTGGCTAAAATCCCATAGAGTAAACCATCAAAATATCTATATCAGACCGTATAAGGAACTTTAGATTATCACATAAACAACAAAAAAGTTATAGGTAGATACATAGGTTGGCTAAAGTTACCCATGGCATCCACAAAAATCTCTATGGAAGACCGTTCAGAGAGCTGTAGATGGATCAAGAGACCACAGGAAAAGCAATTGGCAGCTATAGCATGCTGGCTGAAACCGTAGAGGAAGCCATAGAATTATTTTAAGAGACCATACAAAAAGCTTAAAACGACGAAAAATCCAGCCCGCCGCTCGCCCTCTCACGGACGAACAGAAAAGCAAAGGAGCGGGGACGGCAGCGGTGGCGGTGGCGCGTGGACGGTGGCAGGGACTGTCGTCCTTGGTGCCTTGGTGTTGCTATTTACGCATGGCTCTGGTCGGCATGCTCGTGCTTGAAGCAGTTTCGACCCCGAAAAGTGAGGACGTTGAAATAGGAATTCTTCGTGTGTCACATACGCTGCGGATTTCTGGTCTTGTGGTCACCAGCTCAAGCCGTCCTCAACATTGTGGCAAACACTCCCGCTAGTAGTATAGAGCTTTGGCGTACGGTCTACGAAAAGTTTATTCTCTGTTTTAAGTAGGAGAAAACTGATCGCGCAACATGTGGAGAAATGGTCCTCGAGAATGGGATCGCGTTTGAAGGCCGTTACGACGGATATGATCCTTTGCTCCTACCAGAAACGCACGCAGGTATTTCCGAAAAGGGGGGGGGGGTTCAGGTGTTAGTCAGCGTATCATATATGTTTGAGACACCCCCCTCCCTCTCGATCCGTTGCCATGCCCTACATTTTTACACATTCAGAAGTCAAGAGAGGGGAGCCAGGACATCCAGACTCCGCCTCTGAGTCCACCGCTGACTCCAAGCACTTTAAAAAAACCAAAAGAGTTTCTTGAAAAAAAATTAGTTTGAGGAAAATTCTGGAGTATAGTTATCCCGTGAATCTGAATAGTACGCTCGTTTTTCCCGAGGATGTAACTAAACGCGAGAAAACACGAAAACCCTCCGGCCAGTCGTTACGTCATACCCGTATCTTTCGGCCGCCAAGCGCGTGTCGCTCGTGTGAACAGCGCGTGCAATTGCATGCTTGCCAGGTATCTTCCTTCGCAGTGACACCAGTCGCGACGTCTTTCTGTGACCCTTTTGAAAATAGCGAGAGTGGGCGTGCACAGCTTTTATAGGCGCTGAATATTCGCAAAAGCGGAGATCCCGAAAACTCTGTATATGACATAACGCTCCGGGAAGGAAGGGCTTCAACGGTACATTGAAATTTATTTTCTGCAACCTCCGTGCACCAAATTGAAAAATAATCTCGATATTCGTGATCCTGGAGGTCAAAGAAGACTTTTAAGTGTTCTTTCTCAAATACAGAAGCGCTTCACTTTCCTTTAAAAATGCAGAATACGCCACTTTCTTTCCTGTAATTACAAATTCATTAAAAAAATGCTCGAAGCATTTTAAGCGCCATTCTGTTAGGTTCGCACGCCGTTCTCGACGAGATTAAAATGGGCAGTTTTGCCGAGGCGAGTTGCAGCGTTTCGAATAACGCGGTACAACAATTTATGGTATATTAAAATATTTCTTTTTAATTGGGTAAATGATAAAACCCATAAACATGCCAATGACGTTAATATGCAGTTTTAGCATGTTACCACAGGGTTCTGTGAGCACGGCAACGCTCCATGCGCGCAATGAAAATTATGCTTCACGGGCGCTGCGCGAGCTTTTGGTTGCAATGCTGCACCCACGGTAGCGTGCGGTAACGCAGTTCTAAATCCTATCAATAGCCATAGCGCAGTTTCATCACGTGTTGCGATACACTAAAATCATGGCAGTAAGCAGAAAGTTGTGAGTCTTTGACACGAAGACATCAATACTCTGCTGTTCCAGAGCTTGATGGTTACCGTGCGCGGCTCACTTTTTAGAGCACTAATGGCCAAGCAAAGCGGAAACACCGCTATATCGTCATCACACTCGACTAAAATTTGCAACAAGCAGTAACGTGGCCGGTGCCAAACACCCGCTTGCCTTCCACAAAGCGTCGCATGTTGAGGTTTCCACAACTTTTTAATATCAGTATGCTCATTTTCCTAAAGCACATCAACATCTCCGTCACCTTTAACATGCTCCCGCCCTGACCGTTTTGCATTTGTAGACAATTAAATTACATTTGCCCACTCACCAGCGTCAGCAAGCCGGCGCACCAGAGATCCTGGAGAATCTATCCCCTCCCTTCCGCCATCTTGGAAATACCGCCCCGCCATCTATAGAGAGTTGAAGTTGTGAATAGCACGCTGGCTAAAGAGACCCATAAAGTAAGGCATACAAAATTATTGAACTAACCATTAGAAATGCTATAGACTGCTGAAGCTAACCACAACCGGTCATAGAAAAAGCTAAAGGCAGCAATAAAAGCCACTATCGATAATTAGATCAATATTTTTAACCTGCCATGAAAATAATTTTCTACAGTCGATCATATGATTTTTTCATGGGATTCATTTATTTGTTCCTCTCAAAATTATTAAGCAAGCGACTTTTTAATAACGACGTACTTTAATTATGTCGGATACGCATTTGAGGTTGAAGGTATTTATATAAAATCGACAAACCCCGGATCGCTGACAGTATCCAATGTTCTGGCTTCCTACCGGAAACAGTTTAAGGTGGATTATGGAACAGGAAATCTAACTGATTTCAGCTGGAAACCTAAAATCCAGTTTGAAGACAATGGTCTGCAAACTGGAATCCGGGTTTCCAGCAAGAAATCCGGTTAGGATTTTCCTGTTCCATAATCCACCTTAAACTGGTTTTTTAGTAGGTAGTCATGGTATAGCAGTATCGGTATGCCCGAATTGATGTTTAGAAACGCGGAAAGTACTGTCGATAGTCAATGTACGTACGGCGTTGACGCTTCGTAGAGCAGAGAGCTGATGTCTGGAGGCACATTGCCAGGATGAACGTACACGGAGCCCATCACCAACTTGTTAACTTCATCCACGGAGACGGTTATTTAGGCGAGGCACGTCTCTCTGAAGGATCCCAAGCGCATGCGGCGCGAGGCAAGACGCATACATATACAAGAAACTCTGTGAGTGTGATGACGCTTCACGAAGATTAATTACTGGCTCATTCAGAGAGGATTTAAAGTTTCGAGGAGGAAGTGCGTCATTTGGAACTTCGCCTGTACGATGTTACCGTACATGCACCCCTTCAGGTAAGACGCAGTCACGTAAAAAGTTAGTAAAGAGATCGCCAGTGCACTTCTTGTGCATCTATTTCCAGATGCACCAACGCGCCTAGCGCAAGCGGAAACTGATGTGCACGTTCGCCGTCCTCACCAGCCTCGCCGACAAGAGCGACAAAAAATCGTCGAAGAGCTTGCACCGGTCCCCTTCCCCCAACCGGACAGGCATGCCTCTCCGGCAGTCGTCGCCGTACGCCGTACCTCTACGGATCGGTGGCCGCCCGATCCAGCGACGAACGAGCCGGACGAAATCGACGCAAAATATCGCGGCGTAGACAAGAGCGGCCCACTCGCGAAGTGGGAACTCGACGCAGCCAGCGCAGTGCCGACTCAGAAGCACTACGGGCCCGGGCGGCGTTACGGCCAACATGCTGAGCAACGCGCCTGCCCAGGCTCGAAAAGTAATTCTAAACCAAGGAGCGTGAGACCAATCAGGCTGACACCGAATGGGCAAGCTTCTGGAGAGTGTCGTGCAAGCGCTGTTAAGGACTGAGAGACGGACCGGCTGGAGACCGGGTTGCGGCTATATTGTCACCAATGACAATTGATGACGCAATGAAAACTGAAGCAACCTAAACGTTTCATGGGGCGAACTTTTGCCCAAAACAAAACAAACAAAGGCTAGCGTCACAGGCGTCGATGGCGGCGAAACAGCAGGATTGAACACTGGGGCGAGACTGACTCCAGCTTGCCACGTGGAGCACCTTTTGTAGCCGCGTAGGTTTTTGGAATAGTCGGCCTAGAGCGTTCGGCGCGTAGAATATTCGTAACTGGATGGATGTTTCAATATTTCATGGCGCAAGGGCAACACGAGGGCCACATAGCGCCAAGATACAGTTTAGCTAAATAATATGTAGTCTATTAGTGCGCATGGGAAAAACTAATGAGATGTGTTTAGCTTACACGAAAATGGGTAATGAGGCCTATACCATGTAAAGGGCTCCAAAAATTCATGTATGTTAGATAAGTGACCTGAGGCCACTTTTTTGAAGGAACGTGAATAAGTCTTTGAGTGGAATCGGAGGTTCGTGACCTAAACCAAACGCGGATGAAATGGAATGTTAAATCTTAGTGTTGCTGAAAGTGACTTCAGGAACGGTTCGAGCTTCCTGCAAAGAAACAGATGCATTACTGTAAGGTCCGAATCCCATGTTTCGTAAATATGAGGTTCATTGCCCATTAAGAGATGCGAGTGTGTAAAGCGTGTACGTCCAATGCGCAGTCGTGTTTACAATACACTGTCATGACGCAAAAGGTGACGATGGTCTCGGAATTTATTTGTAGTAGGGTGAAAAGTATGAATTTTGCTACCTTCACAATTTTTCATTGCTGCATTCATATTGTCGCGACACTCTTGAACATCTCACTGCGAATGTCACTTAAAGGCAAGGGCATGTGTGTTCTGTCTTCCAAATGAAGCTGTCGGGGCGTTTTGCAGGCAAGCTCATTTCCTGCCATGCCACTATGCCCTGGAACCCAAACAACTGAACATGTCCACCTACTGACTGGATTTCTCGTAAGAGTGAATGAATATCAGCAAGAAACTGGTATTTCTTAGGCACTATAGCACAGATAAACATTAGTGCACTTAAAGAGTCAAAGCATATGAGAGAGTTTTTGATCAGGAACTTTCTGATGTACATAAGTGAGGCCACAATCGCATACAATTCAGAGGTGAAGACAGATGTAATTGGAGATAACTGGAAAGCATTTCTGGTGGTGCCAGAAACAAAGGCTGCTCCAAAAGCATTGCCCATTTTGGAACCATCAGTGTAAAATTCTCGGCAGTCCTTGAACACATTAAGAATTTCTAAAAAAACATTATTGGTGCACTAGAGGCGCAGTACATGGCTTTTTGAATTTTGTTAACCACGGATCACAAGATATGCTTGGGTAATACCAAGGGGGAGTGGTGGACGAAAAGGTGCGATCTCGCTTATCGAAAGCCGAGTGCCTGACAAAACTTGTTGCACATGAATTCCAAACGGTTGCGACTGATGAGCGTCGGGCAAACAGCTCGGTGAAAGATGGGGATAGGACATAAGGGTAGGCTGGATTGTCCTTTTACATTGAAATTCTACCGGCATAAAATAGACCCAACTATCCTCTTCTGAGACGTAGGGGCTGTTCATGAGATGATATGTATCGACCTTCCACTGGCGATGTCCGAAATGCTCCTGAGCACAAACGAATTGCCTGGCGATGAACAGAATCAAGCTCTCGAATTGTGCTTTATGTAACCGGTCCGTAAACAAAGCTACCACAACCTAGTTTCGAACGCACTATAGCCCGGTAAATATGCAAAGGAGACTGAACGTGTCTTTACAAAGATGTGTGCGCGAGCACATTAAAATATATAGTTTTTTAGGAAGTTTTTTTTTAAAAACAGGCAATATGCTTTCCAAATCTTACTATCTGGTCAAAAATGATTCCCAGAAATTTCTGAAAGTTTTTACAAGCAAGTTGTGTACCGTTTATTGAAAGTTCGGGATCGGGGTTCATTCCACGTTTCCGCATAAAAGGTACTATTGCACTTTTTTTTTTTTGCCGAGAACGGAAATTTGTTTTGAAAACACCACTTGCCCAATTTGTTTATGCAAAGCTGAAGTTGTCGCTTGGCAACTCGCAGAGATAAAGACATGATAAAAAGTTTAAGGTCATCGGCATATAAAGAGTTCTCGGTGGGGCGGGAAATTTCACCGCAAAATAAATTTACCTGAACCAAAAACAATGTAACACTTAAAATGCACCCTGAAGAAAACCCGTTTCTTGCATAAACTGGTCAGAAAGTAAAGCTCCCTGGCGCACCCGAACAGTGCGATCTGTTAAAAAGTTCTTAATGAACATCATCACGTTACCATTAAAACCCATGGACACCAGGTTTCTAAGGATCCCATGCCTCCATGTTGTGTCACGTGCCTTAGCGAAATCAAAGAAAACTGCCTCTAGTGCCTCTAGATGTTCACGCCTCACAGAAGCCGAGTGAACCTCCGCATCCAGAGACACAAAATGATCAGGGGTGCAGTGGTTTTTACGGAAACCACACTGAGCTCGTGATAGTAAGTTTTTCGCCTCTAGACACAAAACAAGTCTTGAATTAATCATGCGTTTTAGCACCTTGCAGAGCCAGCTGGTAAGAGGTATTGGCCTGTAGTTCTGAGGATATGTTTTATTTTTGCCTGGCTTTGAATGGCTATAACGATTGCTTTTCACCAGGATGTTGGGAACACCCCGTCTCCCATATTCTGTTGTAGAAGTTCAGAAGAGCAAATTTGGAATCATGGTATAAGTCAGTAATCATTTTATAGTGTACGTTGTCTAAACCAACTGCAGAGTTCAGCCTATGCAGAGTGGATAACTCTAGCTCTCGAAAAGAGAAAGGTTTTGTAAGGTTCCTCGCTATTGAGTTTTATTGGCAATTATTTGTTTTTCTACCTGTGTAAAGTAAGCTAGAAAAGGTTTTTGATAGGAAGACTTTTATTTATTTATTTATTTATTTAGACCAGAAGTCTGGGAGGCTGGAGCAAAAGGCGACCAAAGCCGCCTGACAAGGCTCCAGTCCCCGTTACAGCGCTACAGCAGCAGAGCAACAATAAACATAATTACAGACATGCAACGAATGTTGCACTTGTAACATTTGCTTAATATCAAACTTATATACTGGGTGTTCATTTTTAATTCGAACAGATTTATTTTAAAAAATCCGTAAAAGATGCACTGATACGGTTTGTGCAGGTGAGTTATACGGCCAGGGGGACATATTATAGGGGGCTAATCGTAACGATCAGTTGGCTAATTAATTAAAATTCGTTAATTAACTTTTTAAATAATGAAAATAGACATATGGTTCCAATTAGAAACTTGCACAGCGTCACCGAAAACCACTAAATCAGTCATTTTCAGAAAGACTTTGAGCGCGTGAGAAGCGTAGTAGTGCACTAAAGTTACGACTCGTGGAGCAGGTACAAGGCTGGGGCTAGATAAGAGACGGCAAAATCGCGCGGGCGCCTTACCGCAACCGCTAGCTTTGTACCTGCTCCACGAGTGGTAACTTTAGTGCACTACTACGCTTCTCACGCGCTCAAAGTCTTTCTGAAAATGACTGATTTAGTGCTTTTCGATGACGCTGAGCAAGTTTCTAATTGGAACCATATGTCTATTTTCATTAATTAAAAAGTTAATTATCGAATTTTAGTTAATTAGCCAACTGATCGTTACGATTAGCCCCCTATAATATGTCCCCTGGCCGTATAACTCACCTCCACAAGCAGCATAAGTGTAACTTTCACGGCTTTTTTTAAATAAATCTGTTCGAATTAAAAATGAACACCCGGTATATATATACAGGGTGTTTCACGAAAGGAGGACAAATTCGATATTGCGAAAACTACGCGTCGCAACAAAAAAAAAAGGCTTGTGTCGTTTTGGCCCTGGGCCAGGGGCCTATTTAGGAACATTATTAAAGTCCGGGATAATTAGATCGTTAATTATTTTTGCGTAATTAACTTTTTTAATATTGGGTTTCAGGCCATGGTTTTAATTAAAAAATTCCTCAGCGTCATCCAGAAACGCTAAATCAACAAATTGCAGAACGATAGAAGGCACGCGAAGCATTTTACGGCTTTGCTGAAAAACCGTACAAATTCGACGAGTTTTTAAGTTTCGATTTGCTATCGGAGCGCATCTCGGCCCCGGCGGCACCGCGCCCCGTGGAGAGATAGTAAAACCAACCTCTGCTGCGCTGTCATCGCGCGACGCAGCAGAGGCTGGTTGCACTCTCTCCACGGGGCGCAGTGCCGCCGGGGTCGAGATGCGCTTCGATAGCAAACCGAAACTTAAAACCCGTCGAATTTGTGCGGTTTTTCAGAAAGCCGTAAAATGCTTCGCGTGCCTTCTATCGTTCTATAATTTTTTGACTTAGGGTTTTTCGATGATGCTGAGCAATTTTTTAAATTAAAACCATGCTTTAAACACAATATTAAAAAAGTTCATTACGCAAAAATAATTAACAACTTAATTATCCCGGACTTTAAGAATTTTCCTAAAACGTTCAGAACCCAATATTTGTGCGAATTGTTTCTTAAACATATTTTACGTGACGTAAGTTATAGGTTGTGGTTTTCTGCGGGTAATTTTCTAGGAATAGAAACTCGCTCTTTTTATATTCTGTGTAAATTTCTAAAGCCACTCTCAATTATTAATGTTGTTTGATGGAAAGAATATTGTGCTTCAGAAAAGAAGCATCAGTATGGGCATAACTATTTAGATTATCTATGCACCGGATAGGTTTCTTCCGTAGGACTAGTAACTTTCAAGGCTAGTTGCTGTTGTTGTTCCCCAAATTAATAAACACTATCTAAGATGGGAGTGTAACAATGCATAATATAACTGATGTTTTAACCAACAAGGCAGGAGAAGCCTAACTCAACGCAAACTTCCGATAGATTGGGAAATTCTTGAACGAAGGTGTTCCACATGTCGAGACCAAGTTAAGCCACATGTCAATCAATCAATTAATCAATCAATTAATTTTATTTCCTCTCCATCTGAGAGGGGAAGGCAGGAAAAAAGCAGCATGTCGCTACTTGACGAAGCCCCCGCCTCCCCTTTACATCCGCAGAAGAAACACAACATATGGGTGAAAGAACAATGTAACATATATAAAGACAGGTAATCTAGTGCTTACACAGGACAGGGGTGTCAATTATATACACAGGGCAGTGGTGTCAGTTATAAACAGTGCGAAGGGTTAAACAAGGTAAACATAATACAGAGTAGCACACGCTTGCTCAGAGAGTTTAGTAATGAGCACACTACAATGCACATTGACTTTCAAAAATATATACGCAACTGCCGCTGCACCTTCAAAACATGACAACACCTATTCAATAGATCACTCAAATAGGTCACGAATTTCCTTTCTGCTTGTGTTTGCCACAGAAATTCCCTTTGCTTCAAGGTTGTTTAAAATTCTTGGGAGAGTAAAAGCCAGTCTCTGGTCACCATAAGTGGTTCTGGAGCGCGGTGCAGCCCAGTTTCGAGAATGACGAGTGCTGTATGCTGAGTCCCGCAACTCCAAACCTGAGACTGAATTAAACACACTAACCGGGTTGTTTAATGATCTTTTATACGACATCAAAAGCTTGTAACTATAGTAATTCGTGATTTTTAACGTGTCAAGCTTTTTAAACAAAGATTTCGTGGAGTGATCATACGCTACATTACATATTATTCGTATTGCCCTCTTTTGCATTATAAAAAGTCTCTTAACGTTCGTTTTCGTAGTGGTACCCCAAACCAGGAAACAATAATCGAAATATGAGCAGAACAGGGCGTGATATATAAGCAGCATTATCGAGGATGGCAAGATATTACGGTGTTTATATAAAACGCCTACAACCTTTGAGAGTTTTATGGTTGTGTCCTGCACTGTCTCATCCCAAAGCATATGTTCATTAAAAGTTACGCCAAGCACCTTAGCATTTTTTACAATTTCCACATCTCGTGAGGCAAAAGAGAGCCGAACCAAATACCAAGGAATTTATGCGACCTAACGTTCTCTATAATTATGCCTTCAAACTTTACGTTTATTTGATAGTTAATAGGTTTATTTTAGGCTTAAAAAAGAGGTTTTGCCTTGCCAGTGTTCAACTGAAGTTCGTTGAACTATAATTATAGTGATAAATTATTTAACCACTTATTTGACATAGTTTCTAGCTTCATTATGTTTGAATCAGAAAAAACTATATTACTGTCATTTCCGTACAAAATACTATTTTGTGTATGTGGCAGATATACAATGTCATTTATACACAATAGAAATAACAATGGAGCAAGAATCGAACCTTATGGTACACTGTAAGTAATTGTTTGAAGCTGAGAACGCATGCCATTTATGAAGGTATATTGAGAACGTTCCGATAAGTAACTACGAATCAGTGCCAATGCAGTGCCTCTGATTCCATACATTGGCAAGTTTGTAAACAAAACACCGTGCTTTATGGAATCAAATGCCTTGCTAAAATCTAAACAAATTCCGACAGTGAAAAGCTTATTTTCTATATTTTAATGATTTTATTTTTCTCATGCAAAAAAGCAATTTCCGTTGATTTGTCCTTTTGAAATCTATATACTTGACTTGCGATTAAACTATTTGCACTAAGAAAGTGGTTGTGTCTCGTGAGTATAAGCCTCTCCAAAAGTTTAGAAAACATAGGTAAAACCGATATCGGTCGGTAATTACTCAGGTTGTTTAGCGCTCCATCTTTGTGCAAAACGCAAACTCTGGCTATTTTATTTCTGTCTGAAAACATGCCCTTGCTTAAAACGGCGTTAAATAAATAGGCGAGTGGGGCGGATATTAAATGAGACACAGCTTTAATTGGTACGGCTTTTAGCTCATCCTCACCAGCTGCAGTATGCAGTACTGTTAGACAAGCTGTTAAGCATGTAAAAAAATCGCCCTTGCTTGTAGGTGACAAGAAGACAGAACTTGATATATCTGCCGAGACGTACGCTTCCGCTCTTTCGACGTTCACGGAAGACGGTGATGCACCTGAGGCTATAATTGAGAGTTGAAATTATTTGCCAGTGATTTAGAAAAGAACAAAACGCCGCCAATGGTTATTTCTTCAGGTAGTGGCTTTACTGTTTTTGAGTTAATGCTCGCCACTGCTTCACAATTTTTCTTTGGTTGACTCTTACCACGAATAAATTTAAGCTTGTAGTATTCTTGTCGAGCTTTTTTATGTCGGAGTTTGCTTCATTTTTCATCTTTTTTTACTCTAAATGCAAGTTTACACACTTGCAACCGAGTACGAACGAGTGAGACGAGACCTGTTGAAACCTCTTAAAATTTTGAAGGACGAGAGAACACACTGGCACTCTGGCGCCATCTATGCGGTGACCCTGGAACTGCATTTCACAAGAGCGAAGGTTTTTCCGGGATTTCCGAGGTCAAAGGTGCGTAATGCTTATAAGAAAGGCTCGTTTATAATCTTGACAAAATTTTTTCCGAGCCAAGAAAGAAAGGATAATGCGCGAGAGAAATAGAAAATATGCCGGACTGCCAAGTTTACACTGCTACCCAATAGATGGCGCCAGTGTGTCCTCTCGTTGTAAGAGGTATTAAGAGGTTTCAATGCACCAGGTTCTAAGAGGTCGCAACTGTGTGAACGGGCCTGAACAATACGTTCGTGTCTACGCTTTTAATAAAACTATCGTAGAGATTATTTCGTTCATTATTCCTCTTATATAGCGCTGGCGTTATCCACGGTTTCCTTGCTCTTTTATGTTTACGTAATTTCTGCAGCGGAAAAGATGAGCGATAGCAATCCAGCAGCTTCTTCAAAAATACATCGTACGCTTGACTAGGACTGCGCGCATTATATGCATCATCCCAATCCATGTTCGATACGAGCACCGAAAACGATAAAATCTTGTCGTTGCTGATATATCTATGAAACACCTCCGTTTTTGGTCGAGAAAGTTTCTTAGATGCTGAACATGACACAAAGCAGAATATATGTAGATGTTCACTCAAATCACAAGTCAAAGCACCAGTAATTGCATCATTCAATAAGTAACTAGTAACGCACATATCAATCAATGTTTCGCTTTCCTGCGTTATTCTGGTCGGTACATTAATCGTGTTAGTACAGTTGTAAGGAACTTAATGGCATCAAAGAATTGTCGGCACACTGGGCTGGCGCCAATAAGTCAATATTCATATCACCAACTACCAATAGGGGTGAGTTTTGATATATAGTCCTTTCCTAAAGATTATCGGCGCAGAAGAGAAAGTCATTAATTGATCCAGAAGGCGGCCGATAAATGAGAGCTATGATTGTCCCACAACATTTGACAACAGGTGATTCACAATGCATGGAAAAACACGAAAAACATTGAATAACGTCGAAAGCAATATTATCGCGAAAAGAAAGCCCAATTCCCCCACCCCTGTCTATCCTCACGATATTTTCCTTCATATCTGTAGCCGTCAAAAGCTACAACATCGACTTTCAGATGTATACCAAGTTTCCGTGAATGCCAACACATCAAATTTAAAATTTAATGAATTCAAGTAGACGTTAATTTTATCACTTTTATTCCGAATGCTTCTTGCATTCAAGTAAAATAGCGATAGGCTGTCCTTCGTTAGTAATTGACAATCATTTAAAAGACTGGAAAATGAATTCTGATCATAGTAGTGCTTTTGGTTGATCTGACTCGTCATAAATCTATATACAACGATATGGAAGTGCCGCACTTTACGGGAGCGAACTCAGCTTATCTTATCAAGGTCGTCTTCATTGTCAATTTTGATAACTTGGTCACCGTGCCTCTTACGAATAAATACTTTTCCATTTTTCTGCCACGCAACTACTGAGAAAGCATGTCCCAAAAGTTTTACCTTGGTCTACGGGAGAGCGCGCTTGAACGGTTCCATCTTTGAGAATAGAGAGTCGGGTACCATAGTATAAGCCCTTCATCTTCCGGACTTTGTCCCAGATTTGTTTTATTGATATGTCCTGGGTAATGTCCGAGGTATACTTGCACAAGTGAGTATTTTTCTGGCTTCTAATCATGCGGTGGGGCTCAGCTTTGCTTCTTTAAGGGCAATCAGCTACTCAGAAGTCGGATATTTCTTGAACTTTCCCCAACATCTTATTTTTCTTTTTGCTTGGCTTCTCTACATTCTGAAGACCACCAGGGTTTTGGTATTTTGGAAACCGTGATGATATCTTTGGAATTGAAACTATGGCTGCGTCAATTATGACAGTTGTCAAAGCAGACGTGGCTTCATCAATGTTAGGTGTGGTGAAGCCATCTTCAGAAATCTGTGCCAGTTCCTTGTATTTCGTCCAGTCTGCCTTACTCAATGATCCACCGGGGCGCTCTTTTCGAAGCACAAGAAGTAGCGCACAAGTGTTCGATGACAATGGGAAAGTGATCCCCGTTATATGGGTTTTGGTGAACACGCCAGGGCAATTTCCTAAAAGAGAAGCTGAACAAAACGATAAGTCTCTGGCAGAATATTTTAGAGGCAAGCTTAGGGTAATGTTCGTAGGAGACTGGTCATTTCAAAGATTGACTGAATTTTTAGCAGAGCATTTTCCGCCACTTTCCCTCAAGAGTCATTCAATTGACTTCCTCATAGTCTATTGTGAGAATTGAAGTCTCCAAAAGCCAGGTAAGGGCTTGGGAATTTACTTACAAGTTGTTCTAGATCCGTCAGTGTGATTTGTTCATTAGGTGGGTGATAAAGAAAACATAAAGTTACCATGATACCAATGTAAACACACGCAGCAAATGCTTCCAAGCTTCAGGTTAGAGGGATCTGCTGTGGCACCCTTGAAGCCCCTTCCACCATATCTATTTCGGAGCCAAAATGGCCGATTAAAGCCAAAATAGAAGTCACGTGCAGTTCCTCGAGTGGCCGGTGCGTGAGAAATGGCGGCGTTCCGATCGCTATTTGCTCGGTTCTCGAGTACGGATCGGTGCCACTTTTTAAGAGCAGACTCTATGGAAGGTTTCTAACTGATCGGTTAATTCTATAGAAACGTTGGCTTGGAGCTTGGCCCAAGTCCGCTGACACCGCAGCGGCCGCGGCCATGTTAACCGATATTCGCCCATCTCTGCCCAGAATTGCCAATTCTGGCCCATTTTTAGAACGATTGTTATCCGATATTGGCACAATTCTGGGCCGTGGTGCAAAATATGAAACTGGGCCAATATTGTGCGCAATATTCTCCCGACGCTGGCCCAGTGTCGGCGTGCTGCCTGGGTTGCAGTAGCAGTGATGGCATTCCTAAATAAAATGGCTGAGCAAGTAATTCTGTTCTATAAAGCTGTTGTATTTATGAGTAACAGATGAGAACGCATTTGCTTACAGTAAAGATTTGTGATATTCGTTTTTATCGTAGCTTTTCATTATTAGAAATCTTCTATACCACACCGCTGCGGGCTTCTGTTCACTCTCCTTTAGCAAAGCAAAGCAAATTAGGCGTTAAAGAAATTAGAGTAAACCCGCAGACCCGGTGCAGGCCTAAAGTTCACCTACGAGCTCCAAGACGGTCAGTAGTTGCACTTTTTGAATTTACGGCTGCAATTTATCGGGCAACATGTGTGCTGGCTTTACAACCCGCGATCTAAGAAGGAAATCCTGCCATACGACTCCGCCCATTCTAAACATGTGAAACGAAATATTGTCACGAATTAAGGTGACGAGAAGGCGAACAGTGCACTGAAAAATAAAGGTTTAATAGGCGAACTTTTGCCAACTGAAAACGAGCAATGCAATGCAGCAGAAAGTCGGGCGGCGATTCGGCGGCGTAACAGAGAGCGAGAGCGAGACTGACTCGACAAGGTCGCGGGCAGCTGCTTATCTACAGTGCGTCACCATCTCGAAAGTTCGGCAAAGGAAGGTTCGAGCGTCGCACGCTCGGGGCGAGGACGAACTGGCACTTTCATGAACAGTAAAGCAGGACGGAAGTTACGTCCGTTGCAAGAATGAGCGCGAATCTTCTGAAACTCCGTGACCGAGCGTTGCTTTCTCGGCTCTGCGGGCGGCATTATCCCCCCCCCTTTTAAAAGTGCATCGTCCCCATGCAACGCGAAAGGGAAAACACACATCCACAACAAAAGGACAGCAGAATTGCGAACCACAGTTCACAGTTTGACGAGAGTTCAAAGTATTATCGTTCGTAATACAGCTTGAGTCACAGGACGTGGACTACTTCGGGTCGCAATTGACGTCGTCTTGATGGTCGAGTTACGTCGGGAAGCACCTCGTAGTTTAAGTCCCTGAGACGGCGAAGAACCTTGTATAGGGTCTAAAGTAGCGCTTGAGCAGTTTTTCGCTGAGACCGCGGCGGCGAATCTCCGGGCTGGAAGTGGACGGCGCGGTGACGAAGATAGTACCGGCGAGCGTCGACACGCTGAGTTGATCGTGGATTCGAAGGCGGGCCAGTTGGCGTGCCTCTTCTGCTCTCTGACTGACCGCGTGGGCATCGTGGCATCCGTCATCCGCAGGCTCATGGGGCAGCATCGCGTCAAGCATGGTCGTCACTTTTTTGCCATGCACCAGCTCAAATGGTGTAAACCCGGTTGTTTCTTGAACTGTGGTGTTGTAGGCGAACGTGACGAATGGTAATACCTCGTCCCACATCCCGCGTTCTACGTCGACGTACATGGAGATCATGTCGGCGATCGTCTTGTTGAGCCGCTCCGTTAGCCCGTTGGTCTGCGGACGGTACGCGGTGGTCCGACGATGGCTGGTGTGGCTGAGTCGAAGGATTTCTTGCGTGAGCTAGGCCAAGAATGATGACCTTCGGTCGGTTATCAAGACTTCGGGGGCGCCATGTCGAAGGAGAATAGATTCGACGAAAAAATTGGCGACTTCCACCGCTGTTCCCGACAGAAGGGCTTTCGTCTCCGCGTACTGGGTGAGGTAATCTGTGGCAAATAAAGGTTTAATAGGCGAACTTGTGCCAAACAAAAAATAAAGAACGAGTGTCGATGCAGCAGAAAAGCTGGCGGCGATTCGGCGGCGTAACAGGGAGCGAGAGCGAGACTGACTCGACAAGGTCGCGGGCAGCTGCTTATCTACAGTGCGTCGCTATCTCGAAAGTTCGGCAAAGGAAGGTTCGAGTGTCACGCGCTCGGGGCGATGATGAACTGGCACTTTCGAGAACAATAAAGCAGGACGATTGTTACGTCCGCTGCAAGAATGAGCGCGAATCTTCCGAGTTCTGACCGAGCGTTGCTTTCTCGGCTCTGCGGGCGGCAATATTGCCAGGTCATGCCTCGAGGCTGCACTGTACTATCGCGGACAATATGAGCTGAAACAGCGCTCCGGCTGGCGCACGAGACTACCTGCGCCGCTTGTCGCCATGCACCGCACACACGGAACTGATTTACTTCATCCTATCGTGTACAATCACGAAGAAAAACTGACTGGCGAAGAAAAAATGTCGAAGTATCCTAAATTACAGATTCGATTATCGTTTTCTTGAAGTCATATCAAAGAACGTTGTAGGTTTTTTTGTTTTTTTTTACGAAAATAAAGGCCAAAATTTCTATACCGGATTTAGGCCGGCTTCAAGGTTATTACTTTTTTTACACAGACGTATCAAAAGAAATAACGGCATCCATACATGTTATTGAGGAGGTTTTGTAACCTTGATTGGTATGAAAAGGTTCAAATATAATATTTCTTTGTTACTGGGCCCACGTGTTTGTTTGAAACAAAACAAGTGCTCACAAGACACCAGCGTTTCGTTACAAATTCTTAGTCTTAATAAAGTGCGACAAACAGTCATATATTTGCCAGGAAGAGGAGCTTGAAAGTTCATCAAAATAATATTCGCAAAGGACAGTGTCAGGCACAAAAGATTAATAGTCGGCGTGGAAGTTCAACGGCACTGTAAAAGAATATCGGGATCAAGGATGCAGCCCTCAAAAGTATGCGCAGGTTAACGGCGTCAAACAGTGCGTGCTATCGTAGCAGTAAGCTTTGTTCCAATCGGCAGAGGTCCGGTTCAGGGGGTCCTGAGGCGGAGTAAAACTAACGAGAGAAGTTAATACCGGTCCACGGCAAGAGGTCTGGCTCGGCATGAAGCATCTCCCATTCACTCTCACCGCTTCCCTCAATTCGTCGGCAGTGGCGCGGTGGAGGGGACGCCATGACATGCCTGATATACAGATCGGCTCCTTTTGGGGGCCAAGGCAGCTTCGTCAAACAGCGCTCCTCGAGGAGTTACAAGCGTGACAACGCATTTTCTACTTCGGCACTTTCTTGAAATGCATTGAAATGCACGATAGCTGAAAACGCAAACATTTGGCTGCACTGCACAGGCATCGTGATGGGTTCCGTCGGCCAATATTTTCGCTAGCAGAAGGCCGGAAGAGCGCAGCGGCGCAGTGAGCGCAAGTGAGTATTTATCTCGGCCTCAGGGTGCGCCGTGTTTGCGGAACGATGCGACAGGCGGCGCAGGTAGTACCGTGCACAGGCCGGAGCGCTGTTTCAGCTCATATTGTCCGCGACAGTACAGGTCTTGCCACCATGCCATGCTTGACAGCTATAAAGCCCAGGTCAAGCGACTTTTTAAGAGCAGGGTTTCTCTCCGTTTTACTTGGTGTCTCTCAGACACTCTTGAAAAGAGTCAAGAGTGGTTCTCAGGATTTAAAAGTAAAATCTAAACAAAGGCCTCAGGTGATGCCATATCTACATGAAAGTTTCACATAATTTAAAAATGTGGCTAACCGGCTCAATGTGCCAACGGTTTTCTCGCCGCCTCGCAAATTAGCACAAATTTGCCCACGCGTAAACCAGGCAAATCAGGCAAACAGTAACAAGAGGTCATGTACAGTTAAACATGTCAACAAGTTCGTAGATTGCGTGGCGGGTGTCATCTACAAGATCCCGTTGTCATGCGGCCGGGTTTATATAGGGCAATCGGGACGCTGTGTCAATGAGAGAATGCGTGAACATGTTCTTTCCCTGTGGTCAATGACAGGAGGTCACTTGTACGTACACTGCAGAGACTGGTTATGTCACCTCGTCTTCGAAGATACCATAATCATTAGCAGGAGGCGCTACAAAAGTGCAAAGAGAGGTGCTGGAGGCGCATGCAATACAAAAAGCCGGCTCGGGGCACTGCGTCAGCCACGCCTTCGGTTTATGTACACAAAAAAGAAATATATTTTATTGATGCACTGGTGAGCGACACGTCCTTGGTCGTTACGGCGTTGGTTGGCTTTGTGGTGTTTTCTTGTTTGATCCATTTTTAATAAAACTTCAGTTGATAGTCAGCGCTCGTTTTGTGCTCTACTCTCGTCGTCCTCGTCTTTTTTGCGCGCTGTTCCCAATTTCTTAAGTGCTATTTAAGGTCAGGGGATGCTGGAGTATGGGCCCTTGTGTATTGGAGGGCACAGGTGCTGACGCCCAAAACAACTTCTATTTTCGGTCAGGGATGTTTCAAGTTTGATTAGCATTACTATCCCGAATTTTATTTCATTTATTTAGCTTCAAAGACATCCTTACGGATGCAATACATGGCAAGGATTTTACAATGGAGGAAAAAGTACACTATAAAAAACTTGATAAAAAAATAACGACATAGTAACAAAGTTTACATTATCTGGTTCAAACATGGTACCAGATCATCCTTCACATTCAAGCATATTCAAGATTCATTTTTAAGTTCAAAAGTCAAAAAGCCTATGGTACATCTAAAAGGGTAAAGCCATGAAAAGCAACAAAAACAAATATCGCGTCAGAAATTCACGTTGGGTGGTCCACACATAGCACAACGTTATTGGCCACGCTCAATGATACCGAGTTTAGGAGTCCATTTAAAAACATATGTTCACACTTTTTTTAAATAACACCTCATCTTGTTCGGTTGTAACAGATCCTGGCAGGGCGTTCCAGTCGGAAAGGCATAATCACAATGGGGATGAAGAAAAAGATTAGTACGAATCCGTATAGACGCTTTAGCACACGCGCCAGATTGAGCCGCCATAGCGACCTTCTCTTGTCTTACCGAGATGCCAAGCCACTGAAACGGACGTTTCCGAGCCTCCACACAGGCCTGATGCTGGGGAGAAGGACGTAGTAGCCCCTAAAGTGGCAATAACCTGCCCTGCTGTGGTAAGAATGAAGTGCAGCGAACGGAATAGAGGAAACAAAAACTGAAGGTCGGTTATGGCGGCGCCCACGCACAGCTGCTGTAAAGCGTCTATAAGGTTCCACTTTCTGTGCGTTATCAATTCCAGCTGAGATATGAACTGCGGGTCTACAGAATGACTGTTTGAAGGTGGAAGCACTGGGATAAAGACGATGAAAAAAACACAAACGAGAAATCTTTTTTCGCATCTCTAGAAAAGATAAACCGATCTATTGTTTTATACACGCAACGCTGGTATGATGCAAATGATTTCCAGAGATGAATAGCGCGGCTTTGTTTTGCAGTGCTTCAAGACTTTTGACTAGGTAATTTTGATGCGGATTCCAGATTATATTTGCGTATTCGCTACAGAAGCTTCGGGAGTACGATAATTTTATAGGCAAACAGACGCGTACCCTGGAATGCCTGGTACAATGTACGCTTTCGAAAGCCAAGTTTCTTTGATGCGCTCTGTATGACATGATTGATGTGTTCGTTCCAAGTTAAATTGTGCGCGATGTGAATGCCTAAACATTTATATGACGGGGCAACATCACGTTCTAGAGAAAGAAGGTTGTATTGAATCGATTCCCAATCTGACTTTTTGGTGACTGTCATTTGCCGACCTTTTGTAGCATTGATCGTGAGTTGCCATTACACGCACCATGAACCAATTTTGTCAAAGGTCATCCTGCAGGGCGAGACTATCATCGAAGTTGGCTATTTTCCAATATTAGACGCAGTCGTCCGCAACCAACCTGACGGTGGACGTTAAGGTTGATGGAAGGTCGTTGATGCTTATCAGGAATAGGGGGGGGGGGTCCTACTACGCTACCCTGTGAGACACCTGATGTGACGGGACATTGGGATGAAAGGGTGATATTTAATTTCACTGACTGCGTTCTGCCACGTAAAAAGGCTGCTATCTAGTCTAAAATCAAAGGGTCTACTTGTAGGTTTGAAAGTCGAAGTCGTTGAAGATGACGTCAGTCTGGGTGTAAGCATGAGTGTTGAAGTGCAGATCAGTGATAAATTCGAAGAGCTGAGTATTACATGAGTAGTTTTGTTTAAAGCTATGCTGATTCGGAATAGATGTAGTCATTCCTGTCGAGCTGTTCCATGATAGCTGAAAAAATTACATGTTCTATCACTTTGCACGCGACGCTCATAAGGGATATAGGACGATGATTGGGGGTGGGGTCGGATATTATGCCCGATTTGAAAATTGGTTGAACGATAGCGAAATTCCAATCTGTTGGGACGATACTTGTGTCAAGACTTTGATTAAAAAGTAGAAAGAAAAGAACAGACGCGGAATTATTTACCATTTTTAATATTTTTGAAGATATTTCATCGTCACCGGCAGCACAGTGGGACGGGAGCTTGTTGATACTTTTGGTCATGCCGCTGCTTGTAAATGAAAGTGGAGTCATGCGCACAAAGTGGAACCGTGGGGGAGGGGAAGGAAGAGGAAACGTCTCCGCGTGAATACTGTCGAAAAAAAGCTGTTCAACATATGTGCCGCATCACTGTCGCATAGGCAGTCACCCTCCTGGTTTGTAAACAGTGGACTACATCGGGTTTCACTAGGATTTACAATTTTTCAAAATTTGCGGGGATTCTTCATTAATACCTGTGACAATTTATCGCCAAAAAGCTTTTTTCGCTTTTTCATTTCTTTTTTTATGTTGTTTGACCAAAGGCGATGTTCTGACCACACACCGTCTCTGTTAGTTATTTTTGCACTCTGAAAGATCCGCCTTTTCTTTTGTTTAAGATGCGCTTTAATGCATTTGTGAACCATGGCGATAGCGAGTCTAATCCAACAGTACTTTTTGAAATATTGATTGACACTAATTTATGAAGTTTTTTAATTAATTTCCAGTTTTCTGCTACTGAGTGACCTAAATAATGGTGTATGAAATCATGTAGAAAAAGATCCAGCGACAAATTCATAGCATCAACATTCGCCCTGGAATAGTTAAACATTTGCTTGCAATTATTTTCTCGGTTTCTAAAAGCAAAGGCTGCTTTTGAACACGGACGATTGCATGATCGCTAATGAAGTCGAGAACATTTGTAGCGTTTAAATGGCTCCTATTGTTAACAAGAATATACCTAAAATCGCGTCGCCAAGCGTAGGGGGAGCTTACAAGTTAGTGCAATCCGAAACAGCCTACCAAGGCAAGAAAATCATTGTACTGAGCGGGACTTGAACACTGCGTGGACGGGCCGAGAGTCGGCCAGTCACTTCCGGGGGAAATTAAAATCACCAGCTAATATTAGATGATCATTTGGGTAGGATTCTGTTAAGTGCCCCAAAGAGCTATACATGGCGTCATGAAAGTCATTTATATTTGAATTTGGCGGCCGATAAGAAACACCAATCAATAACCAAAGAAAAAACCAGCTGAGGACGTACCCGCAGGGTTTCGAGCAAGGAGTCGGAAGATATTACTGTACATTTTTTATTGGACTTTATAGCAATTAGTACACCGCCACCCCTTGTTGCTAAAGCGATCGCTTCGGTATACATTGTACTCTTTGCTCAATGTCAGCTCCTTATCGTTTAAGCATGATGTCGAACCATCGTTTCAGTTTCTATGATAACGTCCATTTCGCAAGAGGCGGTGATGCATTCAAAATCTACCTGTTTAGAAAGGAGGCTACAAAAACTTACTGCATGAAGAAGACAAAGAGCGTTCAACAAAATATTTGCACAAATTCCGGGGTTGCCAGTCGTCTGCACGGGGAGCCTCACACGGTCTTTAAATTGGAATGACAGTTTCAGGAACACTGTGATACACGTATATTTCACTGCTCGACATGCAATTTATCAAATGACAGCTTGTATGTACATGTCTGCTCCCTAAGCCGCGCGGAAACCTCCAAGCTTCCTTCGCTCGAAACTCACTTTTGGAGAGAAGTCCTCCGAAATCCACACCATGTGTGATACATTTTTAGTTTTGAAGCATTCCGGACTACATTATCTTTGTTTTTAAAGCTGATTAATCTGACAATATTGGAACGATTCGAACCGGCACGCTTGCCTCAAGACGATGCGCTCTTTTTCGATTTTGCCAACGTTTGGCGTGAGCTTATCTTTGATGAAATTTAAAATCAGTTGTTCGGTGTCATTCCAGGTCCCATCTTCGCGCTTAAGCAAGCCGCCAAAGATCAGATTGTTCCTGCCCATCTGGCCATTCATATCGTCCAAAGTGCCCTTTAATACAGAGAGCTGCTCATGCGCACTCGGCAGACTCCCGCTCCACAAGATCAAGCGTTGCGGTGAAAGAAGCCAAATTTTTTTTCATTTGCCCGATCTCGGTAACTCTGGCCTCTAAACTAGCCACACGGCTGCCCAGGGCGGAAATGCCCTAATTAATTTCAGTTAGCTTGCCGATACTTTCCCCCTGGTTTTGGTTGCTGGCTGCCAATAGGCTATCAATAGCTTCTTACAGTTTGTGTATTTTTTTTCACGGTTTGTAGGCCCGGGGCTGGGGTTTAGCTCAACGTTGCCGGCTGACGTAAGTAACAGGAAAAGAACTGTAAGAATAGCAAAGAGTTTGAAGCGGTTGAACATTCCAGAACAGGGAGATATTCAACTGCTTCGGCGGTAACCGACGAGGCTTTCTTCTCGAGCACATTGAAAACTTTCCGATACGAATCCGGTAGGTTGCAATGTCAACGCACAGTGGTACACACTTGTAGGATTTGCAGCCAAAAGGAAACTTAAAATGTATTAAAAATACTGAAGTGTACGCACCAGCGAGAGACTAATGGCACGTTGAGTGCTCTGGCACGTGCGTAATCCTGAAACATTGCTTGTGCCCATTTGTTGTTTAGTCCTCTGACGTGGTCACGTGTTGATGACGTGTTGACCAGCTGTCTTGACGATCACGGCTCACCGGCGCTCCGCGCTTGAGTGGCGATTCTTGAAATCACAAAGTGCGCGACAGGCAGAACGCTGTCTAGAGGAGATAGCACTTTCCGCGCAAGAATAGCCGGGGTTCCTGCGAGTGATTATTAAGACGTTTAGTGCTCTGGCACACTTGGCTGCGAATCGCGCTTAATTAAGTGCTAAACAATGAGGGACCACTTATATATTACCTGGCAGTGAATTATATGTAGGGTAGCACCCACTGAAAAGCAGTGTACTGAAAGCTTAGTATTGATTACTGTTGATTTTCAAAACGTGATTGGCACTTATCAAACCTGTCACGACAATCTTCAGTTGTTTCCTTCATTCTTACGAGATGTCTGGACATATTACTTGTCAGTTTTCAGTCTTGTTATCCGTCAGTAGAGAAAAGGGTAATAACTTGGCACGAAGACTCGGAAACATATGTCCGGCTGAAGGTTTCCGTCCTGGAACCAGAATGCAGCTTTACAATTATCCTATGTGGGGAGCTCATATCCAACGACTACCTACCAGTGGACCGTTGGGCCGTGTAGCTGACGCGGGGCAGTAGCTAAAACTGCTCTCATTGTTCTTACTTGTTCTGTGTGCGTGTAGTTGCGCTCTGTCTGCGACAATTATCTTAATACAAAGCCCACAGTACTTTCAATGCCGTCTTCTCCCACTTGCATCAGTACAGCTCTCAGCCCTGACGGAGAGACGTTGCAGGCCAGCTCTATGGGACGTGACACATCGTAGTGTGCTAGAAGAGCTGAGGATTCTGGCACAGCCTTGTCACGCTTGTACACCTCTGCTTCAGTCTTCGTCCAGGCCCACACCTTATCCACAAGGCGATGAAGTGGTTTCAACACATCGGCGGCACCCCCTTAGAAAACGTCCATAGAAGTTCGGAGTTCACAAGAAGGACTGTAGCTTTGTCTTGCTCGTCGGTTCCGGAGCTTTCTTGATGGCCTCCACCTTTTCGGCCGAAAGATTGATGTCGTCCTTGTTGATAAACCACCACAGGTATGATGCTTCCTTTACTCGGAAAGCGCACTTGTCAGCATTCAGACGCAGGACTTCGTCCTCGATGCGCTGCAGCACCCTCTGCAACCGATCGTCGTGTTCAGCTATAGTTTTGGGCTTATAAGAATGTCATCCAAAACACCTTGCACTTGTTCGAGCCTGTTCAAAAGTTCTTCCATATAACGCTGGAAGATAGCCACAGCCACAGCCACAGCAAACTGTAATCAGGTCAACTTGAAAACCCCTTGTGCGTTGTTACAGTCAACAACACGGAAGTGTCCTCGTCGACAACAAGTTGCTGACAAGCTTGATCCAAGTCAAGCCGGAAGGCACTCAGCAACCTCCCAGCCTTGCTAGTAGCTGTTTCGGAGTGGGTAGCGGATAATTCTCCCCCTTGACCACTGAGTTGAGTGTTCCCTTCTAGTCACCCTAGTCACCGCAAATTCTAATCTTCCCATTCTTCTTCAGAATCGGGACAATAGGCGTCGCCCAACAACAGTGCTTTACTGGAAGGTTGCTCAACCAACTTGTTGATGGCTTCCTATTTCCGGTAGAAGCGCGAACGATACTTTGACGTGCCTCGTGCAATTTGGGAACGACTTGATACTCCACTTCACTTCGCACCGGGGAACCCTTACTCTTCTTCAGCTCGGGCATGAACACTTCCGAGGAGCCCTCGAGGAGATTTGGCACCTTCGTCCCCAATGTGTGCTGCTGGCCTACAGCTGAACGGCTCTCCTCGTTTCAGTTCCGGGAAACGGGGGCTTCAAGAGGCTGATGAAGCCCGTCCAAGGAGAAGTCTAACGGTTGGAACCAGTCCGGTCTCAAAATGCTGATTCCGGCCTTTTCGCGATGAGTACCGGAATCAGAGTTTCTCTGCCGCCGTACTTGACGTGCACTTTCACTTCTCCCACGAGACGCACATGTTGCTGAGTGTAAGTTCAGACTCCTCGCGTGCTCGGTCGAAGCGCTTTTTTAGAGGTTTCTAGCTAGCACAATGTCCTCAAAGCTGACAACGGGGCACACGGAACCAGAATACACCTTCATAGGTACTTGGTTTCCGTTGACCGTGACGGTTGCCATGATCGCAGGCAGGCCACTCGCAATGTGGTAAAATCCCTACAGCCTGGCTCGTCCCGATTTTTCAGCACTTGACTTTCCTGCGCTGTTGTTGCTGCACTTGGCTCGGCTCCTTGTCGCTTCCTTCTGGCAGTAGGCTCGGACGATGTGTTCCTTCCGCTTACAGAAATGGCACTCCGCGTTGCGGAAACCACAGTTCGTAGAGTCAGGGTCGCCGTTGCAGCGAGAATATCGCCGTGTTACCGACTCTCGAGGAGGCTTGGGTGTTCCGTCGTGCTTGCTGATACCCTTGAGCATTTGCTGAATGCAATGCAAGTCGGACGTCGACGGCGCAGGCCACGCCTCCCTGATGTGTCGTGTTTGCCGGGTGCTAAACTCCGAAGCGACAGAAGTCTCAAAGGCTTTTTGAAGTCCATCGTTGGTTTGGCAAGACGACGACGCTGCGCCCCTTCGTCCCGGACGCCGTACACCAGACGGTGCCATAGCATGTCTGACAAGGTCTCACCAAAGTCGCAATGTTCAAGGAGGCGGCGCAGGGTGGAGACAAGTTCGCGATGGTTGCTCCCGGCTGCTGGCTGCGCTTATCAAACGCAAAGCGCTGAACAATCACCGACGGGAGTGGTCTGACACAATGTATGCGTAGGGAGTTTCTACCGGCGTCACTGACGCACACGACGAGCGTATGATGGCATAAATTTCCGGTTCACAAACGCCACAGAACACTCGGCGCCTATGGTGCCCCTCGACGATGTTGTTCGCAGTGAAGAAACCGTTTATCTCGCCTCCTGGGTCGCCATCCCAAGAATGCTGTGCGTATGCTCCTACATAAGCGTGAAGCTGGCATGTCTCCCAAGTGCGGTTGAGTTTCTCCTTTTAGTCGCCACATAAAGCCTTCATTTGGGCGGCTGACTTGGCCGTGCAGAAAGACGACTTAGACAAGAAGCACATGGTTCATGGCGAGTCCCAGAATGGCAAACATTTCGGTAAAACCGGCTTTTCTGGTGGCTTGACTTCTGGTGACTTGCCGATGTTGCCAGACGCACACACAACACTCACGATGCTAGATTCCATTTCACTTTAAGTGCGAGCTTCAGACTTTCATTGTCTCTGCCAGGCATGTACACTCATGTAGTGGGAGCATTGTTCAGGGCAATATGCTCATGCTCATAGCTTCGGCTTCTGCTCGTGTATGAAGTAAATGAAACCATTGCCCCCGTGTCCACTTGTAAGTTTCTAAGCCAGTAGTAGGCTGAAATTTATTCATCGCTACCAGAAGTTGGGAGTGATGCCGAGAAGTATGGGTGGGTCGTCACATGCACGGAAGCGACTGATCGAAGTGCAGTTTCCTGGCAAGATGATGCCCTGGGGTGGGTAAGGTTCGAGCATGTTGGGTGCCAGCAGGAACACCTGTTCACACAGGATCCGCGGGGACACGTCGGTCCCGTCACTGTGGCCATATCTGCCTGAAAGCGTTACTGCTTCCTGAATATTAGCCAGTGCCAACCTCCGGAACATGGTCACGATGCTGCCTCAGCATCCCAACGTTCAGATACTGGAACAGGTAGCAGTATTTTTTAGGTAAATGGTCAGCTAGAACGATAGGGACAAAACACAGACAGGGAGAAACAGAGACATACACACCGCTGACTATCAACTAAGACTTTATATTTCTTCTTCATCACTTTGACCCTAAGATTCACACCTAAAGTAATGCCAATGAATCACCCTAAATCCTTACATTACACTACTAAATTAAAATACTAAATAAAATTAATTAATTACATTAAATTACAAAATTTGGTCACTAACACCTTTGGGTCAGAAGTGATGAAGAAGAAATATAAAGTCTTACACATTTTTTGAAAACCGGAGACGACGGACGAAAAAGGTGTGAAATAACGTTAAGAGGAGGAATAAAAAAGGGGTTTATGTACAATATTTACATTGGTGGAAAACGTTGTGATCCGTTGAGACGTTCAGTGTGCGTGGTGTCGTTCGGTATTCGTTGAGGCGATCTCGTTCCGCACTTCGTTCTCTTCGTTCTGCTATTTCGTTTTTCTCGCGATCTAGCATGTCCTTTTCATCGTTTTCACTCAAGAATAAAGTCCTATTTAAATTATTTTACAAACACTCCCCCGCAATGAGCATAGACCTGCTCATTTGTTGAGGGATTCGAGGGGGTACAAAAGCTGCACCGGTCGTTTGATAACGTTACCACGGGGAAGCTTTACCGCGCATGACCGTACAAGTCCGTCGCGTCCGGGGAAAGTCTGAACTATCCGTCCTGTTTTCCAGCTCTGACATGGCTGTAGATGTTCGTACACTATGGCGAAATCGCCTTCGCCGAGTCCACTGGATTTGATGGGTCGGGAGTGGTGAGCTGACCGTAGTTCATTTAAGTACACCCTTCGCCATCTCCTCCACAAGTGGTTAGTCACTGCTTGCCTATGTTTCCAACGTTTTTGGATATCGGCGGCCTCGTGAGCACTTTGCGTTTGTACTTGTAAACGTAGGCGTGCTTGACCTTAGGTGCGCTTAAAAGGAAGTTCCTTGTTTTCGGTCGTGTAGGCACGTGTGGTCGTAGGACCCATCGTAGTCGTCCTTGTCGTCGACGTTGTCTTCGTTCAGGGCATCATTTGCCGGTTCCTTGTCAAGGGACTTTGAGTGCTGGGACGCTCTACTCTTCCAGGTGTTTTGGCACAGGCTCAAGAATTGGTTCGCCCTCACGGGATCAGTCTCTTCCTTCATTCGGGCCTTGCGCAGATCCTTCAAGTAGCTCTCCCTGACATCTGGCGTAAGCTTTCTCATCAACTCCATCT
>JAZHYW010027838.1:0-30304 GCA_037355805.1 Ixodes ricinus
CTCAGGGCCATAAGGCGTTAGAGAGGGGAGTGGGTGTGAAGTACAATGTTTGTTACTGCTTCTCGGAATCTGATGGGGTCCTGGATGGTGACGATGTCTTCGGGAAGGTCATTCCAGTCCACAATTGCATCAGGAAGAGGGGCGTGCTGATGTGCTGTGGAAAAACACTTTGGCCGGGCTATTTTATTGCAATGATCGAGTCTGGAGGAAAGATAAGCCGGTGGGGAAAGAAGAGACTGATTTAGACATGGTGAGTAAAAAACTTTATGCAGAAGGCAGAGACGGAATATTTTTCGACGGGTGGAAAGCAATGGGAGAGAGAGATTTGATTTAATGAGGGAGACACTGGAAAAACTGGAGTAATCAGATTGAATAAAACGCGCAGCACGGTTTTGAACAGATTCAATGTAGTCTGTTAATGTAGCATGATGAGGGTGCCAGATTGAAGATGCGTATTCTAATTTAGACCGGACTAGGGCAAGATAGAGGAGCCGTTTTAGTTGAGAAGGGGCGGATCTGAAATTGCGACGAAGGAAACCCAAGCTTTTGTTAGCGGAACTCACAACTGAATTAATATGGTTTTCCCAGGAGAGGTTTGAAGTTAGAAGAACGCCGAGGTATTTATACATATCTGTGGGTTGAAGAGGGATGCCATTGAGAAAATGAACAGGAGAGGTTTGAAAAGAGGAACGAGAGAAGCGCATGCATTTACATTTGCTGACGTTAAGCGTCATCTGCCAGTTAGTACACCAGCTCTGAACTAGGTCAAGGTCATTTTGTAGGGTTAAAGAGTCATGAGGGGATGTTATTTTTCGGTAAAGGACGCAGTCGTCGGCAAATAGGCACATGGGTGAAGATACCTGAAGAGGAAGATCGTTGATGTAGATGAGGAAAAGTAACGGTCCAAGCACCGTTCCCTGAGGCACGCCAGATGTTACGGGGGCTAAAGTGGATGAACAATCATTAACATAAACAAACTGATGACGCTGAGAGAGAAAAGATTCAATCCAGGAGAGAACATTATTATCGAGGTTTAATGACGATAGTTTTAGAAGCAGTCTGTTATGCGGAACTTTGTCAAATGCTTTAGCGAAGTCGAGAAATACAGCGTCAGTGGGGTAGCCAGAATCAAGGTTTGCGAACAGGTCATTGGTTAAGCAGAGAAGTTGGGTTTCGCAGGAGTAGTTTCGACGGAAGCCGTGCTGCGCTTTGTTAAAAAAGGAGATAGAATCAAGGTGAATAGATAGTTGCTTGTGGATTACGTGCTCGAGTATTTTAGAAGGTACAGAAGTTAAAGATATTGGCCTATAGTTTAAAGGAGAAGATTTATTACCGCTTTTGTGGACCGGAATGACCTTGCCGATTCTCCAATCTTCAGGAACCGCCACTGTATCTAATGATTGCTGAAAAAGTTTTGTTAGAAATAGGCTTGAGGAATATTTAGTGCTTTGTAAGACCTTAGAATTTATGCCGTCGACACCACAGGAAGAGGACATTTTCAGTGACTTAATAATACTAACAATACCTTCGAAATCAATACAAATTGGATCCATAGGTAAAACATTGCTAGTAATAGGTAAGGACAGTGTTAAGGGAGAGTGGGCGGTGAAATGGGAAGAAAATAAATGATTAAGAACTGTGGCACACTGATTAATCTCGATAATGTTCTCAGAATCATCAATAAGCGCTAGTGGGGAGTATGGTGCATGATTTACAACATTCCAAAATTGGCGCGGGTTGTTTAGTAGCATAGATGGAAGGGTCTCCTGGTAGAATATACGCTTCTGCTGCTCTAACATAATTTTATAATTAGTGGCACATTCATTATATCTAGACCAGGATAAAGCAGTGTCCTGGTTTTTGGCTACTCGAAAACGTCGTTTTTTCTTATTGTTAAGGGTTTTTAGTGAGCGCGAATACCAAGGATTAGAGGACCGGGAGCTGATGTTAATAGTTGGAACATGAGCTTCAATGAGTTGCAGTAATTTGTTTTTAAAAAGGCACCAATTTTCATTTATATTCCTGTCGTCAAAACCCTGCAGGAAGACTGAGAAATAGCTTGAGAGGTCCTGGTTAAGCTGCTCATAGTTCCCCTTATTATATAGCCTTATTTGCTTGGTCAACCTGACTGGTTCTGGTGCTCGAAATCCTAGGTTATAGGACACTGCTTTGTGGTCACTGATGCCTTCAAAACCGGTAAGAGAGGTAATAGATTTAGGATGGTTAGTCAAAAGCAAGTCTAATATATTTGAACATGTGGCGGTTACACGGGTAGGGAAAGAAATCATCTGCGAAAGGTTAAAATCCAGGCAGAGACTGATAAAATCGCGACACTCACCAGAACTTCCACTACCAACAAGATCTGATAAATTCCAATTTATCTCACGGAAATTAAAATCGCCTACTAAGAAAACAGAATGACCAGGATGTTGTGTGAACAAAATTGACAAATCATCATGCAAAGAAGTTACAAAACTAGATGACGCATCTGGCGGTCGGTAACATACGCCAACCAGGATTGACTTAAAACCACATTTCACTGAGACCCAGATGGCCTCAATTGACATGGAAACGAAAAGAAGTGTGCTTTTAATACTTTTATCAATGCATATTAAAACGCCGCCACCACGACGATCCTTCCGATCGCGTCGATAAAATGTAAAATTTGAATGATTTGGCAGTATTTCATTGTCGTTTATATCAGGATGAAGCCAGGTCTCAGTGATCAGTACTATCTTAGCATCACAGGTTGAAATATGAGAACACAATTCGTCACGCTTTGGTATTAAACTGCGCGCATTTAAGTATAAAACACCGATAAGTGAGTTAGAGTTGGAGGAAGCAACGCGTTTGTTCCCACTCCCAGCGTGTGCCTATGCGGAAGCACTAACCACAGAATCGGAAACGGAGTCGTAAAGAAAGACATTTGAACCCATATGTAGTTTATCAAAACGCAGTTTATACGGACCTCCCCGTGACTTGGCGAATGCAAGAAGTCTCTGACGCGCAACGCGAACTTTCTTCGAGAAATCTTCAGACATAGAAAAAGGGAGGCCGCGCAGCTTCGGTCCACACAAAAGTAACTGGTTTTTTGTTTTGTATGAAGAAAAGCTTGCAATGATAGGCCTGTTCTTTTCCCGAGATTGGGTTCCCAATCTATGTGCACGTTCAATCTGAGAGCTATCAAGTGTGACACCTAGTTTCTCACTTGCAAATTCTAAAACTTTTTGTTCGGACGAAGACCATGACTCGCCAGCAGCATCGGGTATGCCATAAAATAGAAGATTACACCGTCGCGAGCGGTTTTCAAAATCATCAAGTCGAGATAGCATAGTTTCAGTAGCAGCGGACTGCACAGCGACGGAATGTTGCAGATTACAGATATCTGCTTTGGCCTGTGTGATAGACAAAATTTCTTTTTCGAATGAAACAAGTTTTGCGTTTAGCGACGCCACCGAAGTCTCAAGTTGAGCCTGTTTGCCAAGTATCGCCTCGACATCGGCTTTTAGTGCAGCTTGTCCCGCCGCAAGGCCGGTTACATTAGTATCGAGTTTCAGCATTAGCTCGTGCATACTACCAAGTTGTTTCACCTGCGCTTCCAGTTCAGCCTTCGTAGGCCCGGGACCAGGATTTGTTTCAATGTCACCGGACAAGAGTAGCAGTTTACCGATAACGCGCGCACAATCACAAGCGAGACAAAGTAACACTTTGGGGCACGGGAATAGCAAAATGTTCACATTATTTGTACTCTTAGCATGCAACGAGAAACGTTTACAAACCTGTACGAGAGGAAGCATTTCATGCGTAAGCGTCCGTGCTGCCTTAGCGTTCCCGTGCCCACTGAGGAAGGAGTGGCTTGCGCCGTCCTTATGTAGGCTGGGATCTTGGAATGCTGGGAATGCTTCCGACCAGGGTGACGTCACGGTGCTTGGGGGCGGGTCCTGCTGACGCACGGAGGATGACACGCCGAGAAAAGATGCCAGTCGGGTGGATCCGCCAGGATTGTTGACACCAAGGATGACTTGAGGTGGACCCGGTGATAGTGCGAGACCGAGAAGGGCCTGAAGAAGTGGGATCTGTACGAGAGGAAGCATTTCATGCGTAAGCGTCCGTGCTGCCTTAGCGTTCCCGTGCCCACTGAGGAAGGAGTGGCTTGCGCCGTCCTTATGTAGGCTGGGATCTTGGAATGCTGGGAATGCTTCCGACCAGGGTGACGTCACGGTGCTTGGGGGCGGGTCCTGCTGACGCACGGAGGATGACACGCCGAGAAAAGATGCCAGTCGGGTGGATCCGCCAGGATTGTTGACACCAAGGATGACTTGAGGTGGACCCGGTGATAGTGCGAGACCGAGAAGGGCCTGAAGAAGTGGGATCTGTACGAGAGGAAGCATTTCATGCGTAAGCGTCCGTGCTGCCTTAGCGTTCCCGTGCCCACTGAGGAAGGAGTGGCTTGCGCCGTCCTTATGTAGGCTGGGATCTTGGAATGCTGGGAATGCTTCCGACCAGGGTGACGTCACGGTGCTTGGGGGCGGGTCCTGCTGACGCACGGAGGATGACACGCCGAGAAAAGATGCCAGTCGGGTGGATCCGCCAGGATTGTTGACACCAAGGATGACTTGAGGTGGACCCGGTGATAGTGCGAGACCGAGAAGGGCCTGAAGAAGTGGGATCTGTACGAGAGGAAGCATTTCATGCGTAAGCGTCCGTGCTGCCTTAGCGTTCCCGTGCCCAAGAATGACGCCATTTACGCACATTCTTTTTGACCAGTCGAATGGATAATAAATGAAGACTGGTAAAGTGTTAAGTAATGAGAATAATAATAATAATTTTTATTTGCATAGATTTTTACTGTAATTTGTGAATATTAAGAGTGAAACAACACAAGTGCAAGAAGCGAAAGTACGTAGGCAGCTACCTGGTTATAAAACGTAGTCTAAACTCGGAGACACAAAGAAATCAAATAACAAACAGCACGTTGTATTTCTTAAATCCTCTCTTTGCTTGGTAAAGCCTCTGGGCACTGATGGTAAAATAAATGAGTGCTTTTGTGCACCAGCGGGTACTCCAAGCGGATGGTGCAACCGTATCGAATGGTATTATGTTCACCGGTCTGGTTTAGATGTAGAGCCGGTAAGGCGGTATTGTCATCAGGAAAAATATAATCCCGTTCCAATTGATGCTAGACTGGATCTGCATCACCTAAACGACAGCAAACGTTTTTCTGAAATGTTATGCGGAGCCGCAAGTTTGTTTTCTTTTGCAGGGGCGAGCTCTGATTGGCTCTGATCGAAGGCCAGTGGGTAGACTCTCAAAGCAAGCTGCCTTGAGGTCTTCCCACTATCCTTCCAATCAGAGCCAATCAGATGCTCGGCGTTCTGACGTCACCACAACCCCTGCGAAAGGAGCAGACAAACTTGCGCTCCGCATAGTTTAATTCTTTCCGGATTAGGCAAATAGGGGGGGGGGGGGGGAGGATATGTTTACATGAAGCGAACAGAAATTTGTTGTTATTGAGGAGTAGATAAAGGTCTATAGAGGCGGGCAAGGCAACTTGGTTATAACTTATGCTCCGTTTCATCGCCTCATGTTGGACCTCAGCTGACGCCAGGAGCCATTTCAGCCCAATTCGCGCGTGGAAAGGATCACACGCTCCGCGCGGCATCTACGCTCGTTTTCACCTCACAAACCGTGGTAAAATAATCGCTGAACATTACTAATTTTCCCTTTATCTAGAGAATTAAGATATATGTAGGTGCCTTTTAGATTAGATATGTGTTATATTTTCAAGACGTACACGTTTCAAACGCCAAGAGCATCGCTTCTTCCTTTTATAACCAAACCTTGTAAGAACAACTCCGTGCGGCCTGTGAACACTGTGCAAAACTTTTTTTGTTTTCTTCAGATAAAAACGAATAAGGATCATGCTTCTTTTTTTTCTTTTCTACATTATGTATCTATGATCACGAAGTTATTCTTCTCGGTTTGCTTAAAAGCCCTCAGCAACGATATCCGCATTGGTATATAGGCTCCTCAGAGCGGCTACAGAGTATTTCTTCAGCTACTGCGATTATCAGCAATGCACTCGGCAAAGTATACCACTGCACTCGAACGTCTTGGACAGAGGGAAAGAGTTCTGTTAGCAAAAGAAATACCAAAAGAGGGGATCCGAACGTCTTCGCGAGTGCACAAGAACTCGTCCACTGAATGCCCGCGGCGGCTTCGATCGACGTAGTATGTTGACAGTGCCACAGCCAGAGCGGCGAAGATAGCATGCCCAGTCAGTCCAGCACTTGATAAGGGCATCCTTCGAGGACGCAAAGCGCTCTGTCAATTCGATAACGCCCAGCTCGGGCCGATAGCGTGTTTCCCACAGCGACCCCGGGCCAAAACCTTTCGCAGGGTCGAGGCCTATCATTCTTCGTATTCTTTGGATCGACCAGAACATTTTAGTAGTCGTGATCGAAGCGGTACTTCCAACTGAGACGGGCGTCCGTTCGTGAGCTGTGGGGATCGGCCATTAGGGCGCCGTTTGACCAGAGGCGCAGAAGCGGCAGGGTGTGTGTGTTGCTGAATGGTTCGTTTTTTGTTGTCTTTTTTGTGGTGCGGCGTGTGGTGCCACAGCGAGTGTGCAAGATGGTGCGTTCTGCCGACTGAAGACGTCTAAGGAGCTGCTAAAAATACACTGGTAAGCTTTCTATTTTTTTTTTGTACTGTTATCCGAGATTGCGTCGCAGGTATCTTTGTAGACTGCATGTGTGGCGGCGTTTCGTCTCGCGGACAACTTTCTCTGGCAATGCAGTCCAAGGTTACGGGAGCGCGTGCGCTTGCGCACCTAGAGCTCCGATTAAAGCAGCACACGCGCTTTTCCTTCCTTCGGAAACGCCGCAGAAAATTGCCCCCGAGCGTGACACGAGACTTAAGCTTACGCCGCAAAACTCGATGTTCGCGAACACTACACTAAATCACTACCCGGATAGATCTCCGGTCTAATAATTCCCATGCGAAACGAGCTATTTCGAGAAAACTGTTCCGCTAGCCGTTGACCGAGATGTTTTTCGTTTCTTTTTGTTCTCAGTCACGTGGGTTCCGTCTCTGGTATGTGGACGAAAAAATTATGACATTTCAACCTGGAATATGCCAGAAAATATAGGTGAGGCAAAAGAAGAACATGTGACAATCGCGGATTTTTCGTGAACAACTCGCAGCTGCGTGGAGAGATCAAAAACGATGTTTTAACGCGTACCAGAAGTGACGACATTCAAGATGGCTGCGCCGTTGTGGAAGACGTGTTCAGAGTTGAGGGCAGTGTTGGATAAAGTACATCTTAAAGGTACTTCAAGTATAGTACAAAGTAAATGAGACGTGATGTACTTTAAGTAAAGTAGTAAGTACACTGGGAGCAATGTACTTGAAGTAAAGTACTATAAATACAATGTACTTTAAAAGTAAAGAACACAATCTTTCATGATGTCCTTTCATTCCACTATACAGTCATTTTTTAACTGGTATGCATTGGCCAGGGGTAATCAGGGGTACCTAACCTATTTTCGAAAAATGCGGCGAATATTTGATAAAGTCAAGTGGCCACAGAGTAGTCATCTTCAGGGAATGAAGCCAAATTCAGAAGTCCCTCTTCTGAATTTGGAGTCGCTTGTACTGGATTGTTGCACCCAAGGTGGTTAAATGTACTAGGAGAGAGCATGACGGTCAACCCCATAGCTTCCGCAAGCAATTCCTCTCATAGAGGAGTGTCCTCTTTAATGCAAAAACAGTGAGTGTGAAAGCGAGCTGGTGATAATTAATCATAATGTGACACCTGAGATTGGGGTGCAAAAAAAATTAAGGAACTTTAGAGTCGAAGGAAAAGACCAAAGAGAATGTCTCAAAACAATGTGACGTTTTCCTTTGTTATCTTCTTCGACATGACAGTTTAATTTTTCTGGACCACAGTCAACTTTCCTCGGGCCTGTAGGGGTTGGGCGTCCTGGTCCGGATGGTGATGACCGATGATGGTGCTCGCCCGATGACAGCAGCCCCCGGGAAGTTGATAATAAAAAAACTACTAAAAGTTGTTTGATCCAGCTGAACACATTGCGACTTTGGTTGGCTTTACAGTGGCCAGTGTGGCCACATTTATTATGAAACAAAACAACTCAACAGTCATGAGTTAAAGTTCCAAAATGAAACAAAACAACTCAACAGTCATGAGTTAGAAATTCCAAAATTAAAACCCCGTACTTTTGTCCCCAGTCTCTCAAAATCGAATTGAGGCCAATCCTCCAAAATCCTCTCGGTGCTCCTTTTGAAGACTCGTAGGAGCCTCCTTTCTCCTCAGGGACCAACCAATCCCTTCAAATTTCACCACTCTCACGTGGTACACTGTTGCCCAATGGTAGGCGAGCTGTCAGCCCGGCGCTGCAACCGCCAAATCCAAATTCCTTGTAGAATTGTCCCCTGCATTTTTGCCAGTCTGGCCGGCGCCAACAGCTAAATTATTACATCGGGTAAAATCGACAATTTTACACTAAGCGGCGAAATCCTCTACACACAGGAACACTCGGTTAAAAGCCACACGCAGCTCGAAGCGCGGGCTCTCTCCGTACCGAAACCCGAGACGACCGCGGGGGAGGCTCTCCCACCTCGGCCGCGATGACCCCGCGAATGCTCCCTCCAAAACGCCGAACCCGACATAGAAAGTTTAAAAAGAAAAACAATGCCGACGCAACTCCGGAAAAATAAACTTTTCTAACAAAAATCACCTTAAATAATGAGCAGGAATTCTCCATACTTAACGACCACAGTCTCAGGTGCTACATCATGATTAATTTTGCTCTCATAGTATTTTAAACCTCCTCTTTTGTGCTGACCGACCAAGAAGTAGCAAGTGTTCAAAAAGCTAGTGGAAGGCCGTCCCCAGAACAAATGGAGCGTCCGGTATTTCTTCGGAATTGACAAAGCATCATTTCGTGATACAAATTTAACAAAACCAAATTTGGGGAATTTACTTTAAAGTCGGGAATTGTACTTTCCTCGGGAAGTACCAGAAAAAAAAACTTTGGCAAAGTACAAGTGCATACTTGGAGAAGGTACTTCGAGCAAAGTACAAGTTTCCTAAACCTACTTGAAGTGGTACTTTGAGTACAATGTACTTAAAGTACTTCCAACACTGGTTGAGGGAAGCTCCTTTCTCCCTTTCCACATTAGCAGAGCGAAACCTGAAGAGGAAGCGACCTCCTCTCTAGCGCTCGATCTGCTAAAGATACAGTTACTTACAACTCGCACAAAAAGTAACTGAGTACGTTCGTTGTTACTGCGATTCAAAAGGAATGCGTTACATATCAGCTTGAATGTAACGCGTTATTTTCTTGTTACTTTGACGTGTCGTTTTTATGAAGTCGTAGCCCCTTCTGACTATTTGTCGTTGTTAGTAAACTTGATTTTTAAAGCATGAAATGCTTTTAACGCTATACCCCGAATCCCAAAATTTTTGTCCGTCCAGTGCATTTCCCGCTAAATTTAGCGGGGAAATTGATATCACGATACCTATAGACGAAACCAGTTTCTCAGCTAAATTTAGCGGTAAAATTGATGTCACGTGACCTGACGTCACGGGGCATACAGACAAATTCAGTTTCCCTGCTAAATTTAGCGGAAACATTGACGTCACGTGAACTGTACACCAATTTTTTTTTAGCGGGTAAATTCACGTCTTGTGACCTAGACACCAGTTCCAATTTCCCCGCTAAATTTAGCGGGAAAATATACGTCACGTGACACACCAATTCCTCATATGCATTTCATAGATTATAGGGCTTAGAAGGTAAAGGTCGCTGCCAATGTTTTTAGCGCGTTCATTGAGGGATAACTGTGAATGCTGACGTACCTTCTGGACATCGTTTCTTATGGTTTATCTAGCACTTTCTTGTCCAAACTATACAGGCGCGGGCTGGGGGAGAACTAGGCTGGGTACTTGTGTTCTAGACGTTCCCCTAGAGTAACTGAACACCCTTGCTCGTTACTTCATCAAAAAGTAATAGAAATACGTTACTTCGTTCCTTCTTTTAGAAAGTAATTATAGGTAGTTAATTATTTACCGAAAAAGTAACTAGGTACAAGAAACGCGTTTATTGCAACGCGTTACGTACGAGTCTGGCTGTCACCGACTAAAGAAACTCTATGAGATAGTATCTGGATCCTTTGGCGTCGACGACTAACTTATCCACTTGGGACGAAGGCGATGCTTTCTTTCGTCGGAGTCCTAACCCCACACGGCGCCAGCTTGTGACGTGTTAAAATATGACTATGAAAATGTCAAAATACGTCATACTTTTGGCAGTCTAACGAAAACCGTTGAGATGTAGCTATGACAACGCTATTTATAATGCTCTTGCATAGGGCCTGGGTCATAACTATATTTTTGTTTTTGTGAATAAATCCGAAAAACAAAAACACGAAAAACACTCGTTTCTCAGTAAACTTTTTGTCAATCCGGATTTATTCGAAAAACTCAAAATTCCGCGGTCACAACGACAAAGTAAAAAGCAAGAAAGACGGTATTTTAAAAGTAAGCTTCATAAGAGCACAGGGTCAGTTGTCCTGAGGATATGCCACTTCAGCTTCCTTGAGACCTCGAACAGCTTCTTCCCCTCTCAATGAACCACTGGAACTCAATAAACGCTTTCTGAGCCTTGATTTGAAACTACTGACAAAAGGGTTTGCCTTTTAGCACGTTGAGGTTTCTTTAGGACAACGTGCCACACTACCCAAACATTTATTTTGTTTTTTGAATTGGTAAAAATTGTGAACACAGTAGAGTAAACTATGGATTTCAGATAATCGGGAATTTAACAAAATAAACTTTGATAAACTTCGAATTTTCAGCGAAAAATAAACTCCGAAAAACACCTTCCAGTATTTCGCGATAAACTCCGAGAACACGAAATCCTAGTCAGAACAAATAGTAAACGTACAGTCTCCACTAATACTAAAGATCCACTTGGAGCCTGTGGCCGGGACGAGACGGTGGTTGGTAGTGGCGCGGCGCGTGTTGTGGCCCGTTCCATATCACTCTGAGGGGAGCGAAAGTGAATATGCGTTAGCAGGACTTTTGGGAAACGCCAGCGGCGTCCGCTGCCTGACGCTGCTTTCGCTGTTCACCGGTTTCGGCCGCCCGTCTCCTTCGTTCACTATCCGTCTCTTTTCCCGCCTACTTGGACCAGCGCTAGTACTTGGTTCACACTCCATCTTGTAGCACCAACCAAGGCGCTCCGCACACCTGCAAGTTCGAAGTCGCCCCGGCATCTGCGCGCCATTGGCTTCCCGCCCCGTGACGTCACCTCCCCTCTCGCCCTTGTCCTTCCCTACTCGCCTCCTCTTCTACGCGGCGCGCTTCCCTTTCCACTGTTTGTCCGCAGACGGACGACCCAGCTTTTCCCTGTCTACAGGGGGGAACAGCGCACCAGCAAAAACAGTCACCCGAGTCAACACACATACAAAAGAAAGAGACACTTACACAGCGCTGACTGACAACTCTCGGGTGTCAATAAAGAAAAAAAAGACAACTCTCGGGTGTATTTACACTTCTTTGTCTTTTTCTATTTGTATTATAGGCTAGGGCATGGGATAATAACTGGTCTTTTTTTGGGGGGGATCGGTGGCCGAGTGGGCTAAAGCGCACACCCAGCTCGACGCGCGTGGAGCGAAAGCTCGCGCTGCAGAACCCAGGGGATCCTGGCTCGAGCCCCACCCCTGCCCGTTTCGGATCTGGATGAGCATCGTACCGGCGTGCGGTCGTGTATCACTACTGCGTGGTGCAGGTTAAAGACCCCAGGCTAGCGGTTGTACCGCACTGGCTAAATTGCTCATCTACAGCGAGTGACTCGTCGCAACATTAAAATGGCTGACCAACTACACGCTGTATAAATATCCCCACAACCCAATTTTTAAACTGGTCTTTTTTCTTTTCTTTCGATATGAAGCTAAATTTAAAGCTAACTAAATTGAAATTAATGTAAGGCTAGGTAGTCTAATTCTTTTTGTGATAAGGTTATTGAGGGAGAACTAACACATCTGTCGTTATGTTTAGCGATATTCTCCGCCTCGATAATTTCTCTTGTGAGCTGGTTGTGGTGCTTGCCAAGCACAGCGCAGTTACTCAGCAGCACTGAGCAGCAACAGTCGCGACAGTGAATGCCTAAATGTCCGGAGTTTTTGTTGGTGTATGTGTTCTTGTGCTCACGAAGGCGATCGTTGAGACATCTTCCGGTTTGACCTATGTAGAGTTTTCCACAAGAGAGGGGAAAGGAGTACACCACCTTCTCTGTACAAGGGACAAAGGTGTTCTTATGCTTCTTTTTGCAGCCGACAGTTGTAATTGGTGGGGTATTTACTTTTTTGCACAAACTGCGAAGTTTGTTAGGAGCTGAGAAGATGACTTCCAAGTTTACTCGGTTAGCTATTTTCTTCAGTCCGTGAGAAAAATTATGAATATATGGCACAATGATGGGTCTCTTTGTTTTGTCTCTTTGTTTTTGTTGAGTGCAAACGTCTTGCCTGCTTTCGTTGATGAGCTTTTCGGCCACTGATGTTAATAACGAGATTGGGTATCCTGCACTCTTTAGTCGTGAGACTTGCCCGTTAAAGCTTGTTGGGATGGAATGCGAGCAGGATTTTGTGAGTGAGTTTTTGAGGCATAACCGCACGATGCTCCTTTTAACCAGTTTTGAATGGGCCGAGTTGAATGGTAATAGCGGTTTGTTTCCCCTGGGCTCATAGGACCAGCATAGATGGTAAGGTAACATGAAGAGTCGAAGATCCAGGAATCTTAAGGAGCGCTCGTTTGGAAGTTCATGCGTGATTTCCAATGGACTCATGCAGATTTTAAAGCTGTCGAGGACGTCGGCAACCATGCTGGTAAAGTTGCGATCGTCGGAAGCTAGAACGATTAAATAATCATCGACGTACCGGAACACTCTTATAACTTTGGAGGTGTCTAATGAATCTTTTAACTTCCTGTCGTGGTGCGCTAGATAGAGATCGCTGAGAACAGGTGCAATGCACGATCCGATGCAGACACCTCTCTTCTGTAGGTAGGGTTGACCATCCCAAGTAGCGAAGGTCGACTTGAGGTAGATCTTGATCAAGGTCAAAAACTTACTTTGGGATAAGCCCGACGCATTTTGAAAGGCAATAGCACCGTAGGTGTCTATGCTGTCCTCTATGTACCTTAAGAGACGGTCGTGGGGCAAGGAATAGTACAGATCCTTAATGTCAATGGAGAACACCTTTAGATCTTGATCACGATGCTCTTCTAAGAAGTTGAAAACTTCGTAGGAGCTGCGGATCAGGTATGGATCATCTATGACAAGTAGGTCGATCCGTGTTTGCAGAAATAAGGCAACAGACTTTTGCCATTGAAACGTACCTGAAAGAGAATTCATTATATCTTCTGCCCGCTGACAAGGAAGGATGTTTCGTCCTCATGCATACAGACAGCTTGGGGAAAAGGCTTTAACAGCAGTCGAATCTGTTTTCAACGAACATTCTGAGATCTCTCTGGAAAAAGTTAAAGCGAAGCAAAACAATTTTGTCACTCGAACGATTTAAAACATTTCTGCTCCTACATCGATCGCAGTAAAAATCTGAGTCTAGAATTATTCTTCAGCGCCAAAACTCACAAAGTAGACTGCCCCTCCGGGTTATCGTTTCTGGCACCCTCAAGTCATTTTCAGTCTTCAGGGTAACACCAGGTCGCACTCCTAGTGACGTAATCTCGGGGTGCCGTGTTGGTTCCCGTGTGCTCTCTCGGAGGACGCTTCCTCTCCTCTCTTTGCTGACTTTAGCGGGCGTTATGTTGCAGCTTAGAGCCGAGCGAGGTCACGTAAGCTTCTCGCCGTAGTTCCTTCGGCTGTCACTCGCGGCTGCAGGTGGGGAAAAAGCTCGACTTTTGCTTTGCGATTATGCAGCGGAATCGCGACATTTTTTTAACCAAGGAGATGTTTTTTCTATCCTCCGGGACACGATAAACAACGTAAAAATGACGAGATGCAAATTCTTTCAATCTTAAAATCGTTGCACCCCCCCCTCCCCCACACACACACACTTGTACGCAGATAATTATGTCATCATGTCACAGCGAACGCGGTGTATACGTATAATGTATACGAGCAAACAACTTAACATAATTGGATAAAAATGTAAGAGGAAAGGAGGTGGTGCAGAGGATTAGGAATGGAAGCATAGTGGTATTTTAATGATAATGTACATTTGTTTTCACTGTTGCAGATACCATTTGAACGATCACACAGCCTCGGGAGAAGCTGGCTACGTCAAACCATGGATCCGGTAGCCCGGATGTCGTTTCGCTATACGGACTTCTGCCTGGAAGTTTTTGCGCTCTTCTTCAGCGTATCTCAAGCGACGTCAGCCTCCTTACTTCAACTCCTGCTCGAGATCAGCAGCTGCCTCAGCAATGACACAACCGTGCCCGACAGTTCAGCCATAGCGCAATGCGTAGCGATCGTCAACAACCGGACAGCACCAGTCGGCCGGCAAGCAGAAGAAGCCGTTCCACTGCAAGACATCGTCTTCAACCTCCCAACCATCAGCCTCATGTGCTCCCTTCTTATCTGCGTGCTCCTCAGGGGATGGTCTGACTCCCACGGTCGAAAGCCACTTTTCATCCTACCCATCCTTGGCGCTCTCTCGAAGGACATCTCAAGTGTCGTCTTTGTCCTGACAGAGTTCCTCTACGAAGGACCCATTTACGCCATCACGATCGTTTCGGGGATCCTGGGCGGTATTAACCTCTTCATGGCGGGCGCGCTGTGCCATGTCAGTGACAACTCGGACCATAGGACTAGGACGCTCCGGTTCGGCGTGCTGTCCTTCGTCTTCTTCGTTGGCGGAGCGATTGCGACGTTCTTCGAGAAGGCCTGGAAGCCAGCGATGACGTCCGGCACGTCGTTGACGATGGTCGGCGGTGGACTCTTTACCGTCCTGATGTTCGTCGACCTGGTCTGTTTGATCGGAGTGACAGTCTGGGTGAAGGAATCGCTGCGTGTTCTGCCCGGGTACAGCGGCAACCCTTTCCAGAACTTCGTGTCCCTGCACTACGCGAAGAAAGTGCTGGATGTTGTGTACAGGAGGCGGAATCTCAACGGCAGGTCGTTCGTCATCTTGCTGTGCCTGGTGTTTTTGCTGAGTCGCTTCGTCTACTGCGGTAAGCGACTGTGCGATTCATATTTTTGCCGAATCTTCTGCGCGTTGCCATCGTTGTTATTGGGCGCGTTCTGAGCATGCGCAATAGCTCTCCTCTATGATATCGAAGGACGCGTGCATACACAGCTCAATGAGTCAGCATTTTTCGCTTGGGTGATAGCTGTGCAAAGCTGTACCACGGCGTGGTTTTTGCGCGTACATGCGTACTTTGTTGGGGGCGTGCGGGCACCTATATACAGTCACTACATTGGTATAAACCTGTCGGTGCTTAGTAAAATTTTATTACTTTCAATACTAACTATATGTAGTTATATGAGCCAATGCGCTTCTTTATAACGGATGGCTTGCACAAACAGAAGTAACATAAAACATAGTAGACAGAGAGCAACTTCCGTTAATTGCACGTTTTAACAAAACACCTGTCTATCTATGCTGGAACGCAAACTACATGATGTAGAAAACTGCATCGGGCCCTGATTGGGTATTCTCTCGGGTCACGTGACATGACGTTGAAATGTAGTTTTTCCCTATGCAGTTCGAGCTATGCTCGTGAAATGATGCAGTTGGCGGTGACGTCAAAATGTCGTCACGATGCACTTTGACGATGCAGTTAACTGAGTGGTCGAGGCGAAGCCAGAGATCAATCTGCATCGTAAAAGATGGCGACCCTAACATATGCATCTCTACTGTTGGGTTCGCCAGCGGATCGAGTTTTAGAGATCACCGGGATGTTTTCGAGACGAGCGTTGCGAGGTTTGTTGGCGAATACCGGCTGGCCAAAGGTGTGACTCGCTGGCTGTGCGACCAGCTTCGCGGAAAGCTCCAGCGTTGTCGTGAAGGGCCCCGTGTGCTGACGGTCGAACAACACGTCCTCGCAGCTCTACGCTTCTACGCCGCTGGCGGCTTCCAGGGAACCGTCGGGAGCTACGAAAACAATGGTGTTCACCAGTGCTCTGTGAGTCGCGTACTTGGTGATGTCACCAACGCTATCATCGATTGCCTCGGATCGAAGTGGCTGTGTTACCAACAAACTCAAGCAGACAAGGCGCTCACAAAAGGAAGTTCTTCGAGCGATGCAAGTTCAGTGGCGTGATCGATAAATATTCTAAATACTCTTACACGATTCAACACGATTCAACACGATTGTGTTTTCTTTTGAGTGCACCCCATATAAGCGATTTGGCTGAGCGAAAAGCCAAGCAAGCAACGGTAACACGCTTAAGTTGAGCTAGTTCGTTCATACTTCAGGTAGGAAGAGAGAGAGAGATACTTTATTTTAAAGCAACTACTTCAGGTAAGGCCAGCTGAACTAGAATAAACATACACATAAAGAAAAGACAATACACACCGTGGGACTAACAACTGATTTTCTTTTTCCTCCTCTTCTACTACGAACCCAACTTGAGGGAAATATTCTCTTTCTTCTCTTTTGCTTCCTACTTCACCGAAAATTTAACCCCCGAAGGAACATTTTTTTCTTTCTCGTGCAGCACGAGAGAAGTTGCACTAACGCAGTGAAACATAGTCAAAAAGTAAAATTTGTCGTTACTCGTTTATACAGCAGGAGGTTAGTCTGCCTGAACATGGCGACATTGTTACCCACTGTAGATGAGCAATTTAGCCAGTGCAGTACGAGTGCTAGCCCGGGGTCTTTAACGTGCATCACACAGTAGTGATACACGACCGCACGCCGGTGCGATGCTCATCCAGATCGAAACGGGCAGGGGCGGGGATTGAACCCAGGATTCCTGGGTTCTGCAGCGCGAGCTTTCGCTCCACGTGCTCCGAGCATGGTCTGCGCTATACTTCGTTTCAGCTTGGTCCAGACGCAGCCAATGCTAAGCACGAGCGTGTGCCCTGAACAGTGCCTGTACTGCACGAGCGCGCATGCTTGGCAGGGACGCTGGAAGCCCGGAGCTCGCGCTTGGCATCGGCTGCGTCTGGACCCAGCTGAAACGAAGTATAGCTCACTGGCGATTCTCCGAAATTCCCTGTAGGGAAAAAGAAACGATGTAGTTTCAACTCAATCGCCACAGATCGGCGACGTCACCGGACACGTCACGGTGCAGTTCTCTTCCGATGTAGTTTGTTGGCGATGGAGATTAGGCTCCTCCCACCGGCGACGTCACGATGCAGTTTCTCCACCGCTTTTTCCAGCATGAGACAGACTGGACGCCTGAAAGCGCTCCTTTGCGCTGATAGCAAGAGGAGCGCAACTGGAAAGCCGACTGTGGCTTATCTTCATGTCACTCACGGGCGAACTACGCGATGTGTCCCAGAACATCCGCGATTCGTAATGGTCCAGCTAACTTCTCAAAAATCAAACTCACGTGCAGCCTCCTCGGTATATCAGAGAAAATAGGACACTAACCTGACCCACCCAGGCGCTCTGATTTTGTAGCAGTTGGCTGTTGATGAGAGCGCGGGGAGGGGGGGGGAGGGGTGAGTACAGGTCTAAGGTTTACTACTCTCTCGTCGGCTGGCGTGCACAGGCGAGCAGGAGGTCTGGGCCGAGTGCCTGTACGGCCGCTTCAGCTGGACGCACCAGACGTCGCTGCTGCTGGGGCTCCAATTTCTGTGCGAGGCCACACTCACGCTACTGGCGGTCTGCCTTGCCAGGAAGATGGGTATCCAGGACTCGTCGCTTGCCATCGCGGGAACGCTGTCCTTCGTCGCTTCGTCGGCACTCAAGGCGCTCAGCCTCTCCGGAAGCAGCATCGGATTCGGTGGGTGTATCTCTAGACTCTAGAGTAACCATGTACGCATCTTAATCTTTAGACGCTTTACACACGCGCCAGATTGAGCCACCACTGCCGACCTTCACTTGTCTTGCCGAGATGCAGAACCACTGAAAGCGGGCGTTGAGCCTCACAAGGCCTATGCTTGAGAAGGACACAGTACGCAGTAGCACCTAAAGTGGCAATAACCTATCCTGCTGTGGCAATGATGAAGTGGAAGCGAACGGAATAAGAAGGAACAAAAACTGTAGGTCGGTTATGGCGGCGCCCATGCACAGCTGTCCTGAAAGCGTCTATAGGTATCTACTATAGCTGTGTGCTACTGTTTATGTCCCTTTAGGTATCTCATGTTATGCCTACAGACAAAAACATCTTACACCCTTAAAGGTGTAAAAAGACTGTTCTCGAGACTAGCAACATCGTCTACACCCTTTCAGCACCCGTATTTTAAGTAATGCTCCCTTTTTAATCAAAAAAATAATAGAGCGATGTTGCATGAGACACTCTTCATTCTTGAAGGGCGGATAAAGGGTGAGGGGATGCTATAGTGAAACGAAACGAACACCCCTCTTTGAAGGGTGTTTGCCTCACTGACATGCGCCTTGAAATTAGATACGTTTCCTTGAAATTAAATATATTATCTTCTCCGTGAAATATTGTCGAGAATAAAGTACAGCATGACCTTCATAATTGTCGATACTGTCACCTGCGAATGTATTTTAACTTTGGAGTGTATAAGGCGATGAAGCGGTCTACAGGGTCGTGAATCCTCTCGTTGCGTGATACATTACGTCTGTCGCCTTTTTCCGTTCAATGTGTCAATCGCAGGCTGCTAAAATCACCAGCCATCCATATTTAGGGTGTCCCACAACAATACAAATGACGAGTTCTAGATGGCGAAGATGTCTCTGAAGCTCGCAGCAGTAGAAACACAGATGCCCTAGCCTTTTTAGAAGTACATTTTACCGCTTGGCTGTACGACCAAGGGTGTACATTTTACACTTAAAATGTACACCCTTGAGTGAAAAAAAAAAGAATTTAACAGTCTAGTAGGAACACGCGTGTCCAAATATTAATTTTTGGCGAAAAAAAAATGTTTCGAACAATATTGACGGCGCGAGACGCGATTTAGTCGGTAGTCACCTCTTCCCATTTACTTTTCTCATTTCGGGTGCGTGGAGGAGGGGCAGGGCGGATTTAGAGGGGGTTCCGGATGTCCTGACCCTCTTGATTTCTGCATGTGTAAAATTTAGGGCGTAAAACGAAGGAGAGGGGAGGGCGTTCCTAAACATATGGGTACTGACCAACACCTGACCCTCCCTTCAGGAAATTCCTGCCTCCTCTGGAGGAGGGGTGGATCGGCTTGGCCATCACGTTGAGGTGGAGTGAGTGTATAACTATCTTGTTGAGGTGGGAAGAGAGTATGACCATTCCGTGACGTCATAAACTTTGCGCTCAGAATTTAAAAAAGAAAATCGCGCGCCGGTCAGTATTGCATAAATTTTTTTTCGCGTCAAATTTCTTGACACGCTTTCCCAACCAGGTTGTTTAAAAATCTTTTTTTTCCTTTCAGGGGGCCTTTAAGAGTGTAAAGCATCTTAGTGTGAGACGCAATGTTCTCTCATTGTATGCGGAAATCATCGTATTCAGTATGAATACAATGTATTGTAGAATGAATAAAATGTTTAGGTTCTTTTTGCGTAAAGTTACATTCGTGGTTTGAATACTTGGCAGATTTCCGCGAGACGTTACGCGGCATGGGCGTTACGCTTGACCTTTGATTTTTCTTGCTAAATTTAGCAGGCATTTTTCAAATACATATAGTCAAACCCGTTTATTATAACGAACAGCAGAAAACGCGACGATCAGTTCGATATAGCAAGTAGTTCGATATAGCAAAAAACATTTACAACGCACTTCCACGATGAGTTCGTTGTAAGACGAGAGCTTCTTTTCCTTTCTCATCTCTTCACTTCAGCCTTGTAACAACGCGCTAAAAAGTGTATTTTTTCTTTTTGCATGCGTGCAGAGTTTTCTTTTATAGCCTATCTCCCCCTTCTAAATCGCTTCTCTTCGCTCAATTTTTGTTCGCAACTTGAGCTTTTAGAATTTTCTTTCTTTCCGACTTCTTTTATTAGGGGAAGGAACAGGTTAGAAGACGATTGTTTGCGCATTTTTGGAAGCCTACCCGGGGAGAATAAGTTCGATATAGTCAATGTGTTTCAGCCAAAACATACTTTTTTACATGCATTTTTATTGACATTTTCGTGAGTTCGGTATCGACAATAATTCGCTGTACGTGGGTTCGTTCTAAACGGGTTTCACTGTATATAATGTGTCAGTGTCAGTGGAAAAAGAACAGCGGAGCAAAGATGGGCGTTTCGTGGATAGTTTTGCCTGCGCCGTCGTGAAGGACGGCAGCGAAGTGAAACCGAACCTAACGCATTTCGCATGAATTCTGCTCTTGCCGGCAAAACGTGCCACAGAGCGCGGGGTGACATCGTATAGCACGGGGTTGTTCGTGCGGGACACGTTCTGGTTATCCCTGGTCTTTGTCAGCAAGATGAAGGTTGTGTGATTTTTTAAATTATTATTTGAATATATCATACGAATGTACGCGCCGCAGAAAAAATGTATGATGTATCGTTCGAAATGTTTAACTCCAACGAGAATGCAATGCTTGTGCCAACTTACATGGTGATAACAAATTAGAACGATACATGTGATTGTATTTAACATATTAGGACTCACCGACCACCAAGAAAAATGAAACCTGGAAGAGTTTTGCTGTATTACTTCCAATCTTGCATTCTAACTAAAGTTTAAAAAATGTGTCCTGTTTAATCCCTTAAATGCGCTATCCGAAACAGTTCCGGGAACTATTGAGTCACTATCTTAGTATTATAATGTTTAGAAAAGAAAAAAAAAACATTTACTAAAATGAATTTCTGCTACGATGTATCAGGACCAGAATGTCACAAAAGTTGTAAGCATGAACAGACTTAATGGCAGGTTATTTTTCGCCTAAATAAAAATTAGAAACGATAAGAACGAACCTTTCTTAGCGTTATTGCCTCCTTTTAAAAAAATCCAAAAAAGCAACAAGAAAAAGAAAACACTCCCTAAGAAAACAATGTTGAAAGACTTTTATTTTATTTTTATTGTAGATTTGCCAAAACAAGAACGCCATATTTTGTGACTATAAGCGTATGGTGCGGGACGTGGAATTTCTGTATAAACATATAAACAATTTGTTAAATATTTAAACATAGGATAATATTATCCCAAACAAACTGTACCGTATAACGTTTTTAATTGGGACTCCTCGTGTTATGCGTTTTGTTAATTGTTATGTTAATGTTAAACGTCGACATGAGATGTTTATGTTATGTTAATTGAAGCCAGACTTGGGCCTCTTGAAAAATGTAATGGATTCCAATTAGAAATTCCGAGCCTCAAATGTATTGGATTACCGTTAGAAATTATTGTCGCTGAAAAGTAACGGTTTACTTTACTCATTGTGTTACAAATCACTTTCACGTTACTCTCCATGCACACTTATCAAGAAAACAAAAGCAAAAATAAAATACCGTATTTAAGGAATGCAGGTGCACTCCGTTCACCTGTAAGCTGGCAAGGTAGCGAAAGCCGCAACCGCACGATATTTTCTATTTCCATGCTATCCTATATGCTGCCGAATTACCTGTTCATATTGCTCCAGTTTTTGTATTATGTTCATCTTTTTAAAAAGTAAGAAGTCATTAAAGTAATCCGTTACCAATATTTGTAACGAAATTACATTACAAATTACTGCCGCAAAAAAGTAACGTGGCAATTACAAAATTACTTGAAAAAGAAACGGATCACAAGTAATCCGTTACATTGTAACGGATTACATCCCAAGTTTGATTAAAACGGAGTGTCATAGCCTAATATTGGGTCCTCTTAATCAGCTCCGCACTAAAAAAAAGAACTGTGATAAAAAAAGGTTATTATCAAAGGATTAGGTATGATAAAAACGAGACAATAAACGTCATTTTCGTCACAATAAACCCATTGAATTATCTTATGTGGTATGAATATGAAATCAAATGGGCACCCCGGGCGTGGAAGGAACCATTCCAAGGCATGTTTCATCCTATTATGGTTCATGTATATTATAGCCCAACACGATATAGACCACCACGCTTCACGAACCAAGTGCGGGCACCTGCGAGTGCGCAGAAACCAGATTTGTCTGAAGTAAAATGTCTTGCGCATGCGCCGCGTCGACAGCAGCGCCACCACAGCGCGCCGTGACGGTAATGCCGTGCGTTATTGTATTACGCAACACGCAGTTCGGTAGCGCATTCTGCAAACGGGTTTTGCCATATATACCAAACAATAATTCTATATTGGAAAGGCCAAATGTCAAAACCGTCTGTTTTAATGTTTTGTGTGCGTGTGGTTTTGGCCTTGGTTTGGAGGGCGGTTTATGTGACTGTATTTTCCTGTTTTCCCCGCATTATCTCGTGTTTCGAGATTAGAGCTGCCGCAGCTATAGTTGCCGCGGTCTTTTCGCTCGCCAATGCCGGTGTACCGGTTCTGGTTGGTTTCGGTCGGTTTACGGGCAAGCGACGCAACTGCGGGGAGGGCCGGGAAGCAATACCGAAGCAACGGGGAATGTGCTGTTTGACAAAAATTACGTGTAAACGCGATAGAGTGCAACAAATACGAAACACAAAAAGCGAGAACGTATCACTTTGTTCCTCTTGACTAAACTATACACATCTTGCTGTTTGGTCGCACTTGGGGCCAATGATCCAGCGTCATAAAGTGTGCCTCGCAAATATCGCCTCAAATAAATAACTTTTATTGTAATTTAATGTTTTCTTTTTTATATATATAGTTTTGTTACGGTTCGTTTCAGCGGTCATTATCGGCGCCTTGTCACCCCTGATGACTATTGCAGCCCTGGCCCTGCTTTCGAAATTGGTTCAGCCCGAAGAAATGGGTGAGTGCGCCGAGTGATTCCACCTAAATAAACCCAACATTAATTTTTTTTTTTTGCTTTTTGACATAAGGCGAAATTTAAATGAAGCAATCGAGGAGCTCTGAACAAATATGCTGTCAATACATTCTTAATCTCGTTCTACTTGGAGAACCTAATTGGAACGAGAAAAAAGTTCGCGTAACCAGGAGGAACCGTTTCCTTATTCTTCGTAGTTTATAGAGAATAATGTTGCAGATAGTTGTAATACCTTATAGTTTGTACAGAAGAAGTGTTTCCGATCATTAATACCCTTAAACACTAAATGAGAGAAAAATAATTCTGGGAGTTTTAACTGGATTAGAAACGAAATTCAAAATATACGGAAACCTTTCCGAAATGGGTGAAGTATTACCTATGATATCTGTAAATGACAATCGCACGCTCGTATTTTGAGCGGACGGCTATATTTATCGTTTCAAGCGTCCGATTCTAGCGAGTGCTTCGAAATCGGCCATCGAGGCGTGGGATGCGTCATGGGAACTCTGTCGCAATCGTGACGTCAGGCTCCTCAGCACAGCCAAAGGCTGGCGTGATTATGAGCGCCGCCAGCGGTGGCTTTGCATGTTACAATCTCGCGTTTCGTGGTGGCGGAGGTCAACTGCACGACGACCGTCGTGACGTATTCATTTCGGCCCTTGTGGTCCGCTATGCGTTCCGCCATGATCTATGAACTCGACGAGGACGAGGATTTTGACTACCAAGGGGACTCGGAGGATGTCAGCGAGTACGAGTACAGTCACTCTCGCACATGGTGACGGACAGGCGATTCGGGCTAGAACCGTACGAACCATCTCGACAGACCGACCGCCCGCCCTACAGAATCTGAAGGGGGTTGGAAGTCGCCAAGAAATGCCTTGCATTTATAAGTGATTGGCCAACTTGGAGGTTTGCACTATTAGGTGTTTTATTAACAGCGTGCTCACTTACCAGTTTGCTTCGCTTTTCATGCGGTTCGCTGAGCTCTTCTGCTTTTTTTTTCTCCCAAAAAATTAAAATAATAGTTGGCACAAGTTTTGGTAGCAACCGTATATTCTTGTACAGGAAGACCAGACTCCTGAGGACAGCTTGGGTCGCCTTTCATAGTCTTCATCGCGAAAATGGTCACCGTGCAGGCGATCGGTTTTGACCGGCGCCCGAGAGACGACGGACGTGCGAGACGGATCCACACGCTTCGGAATTTCTCATCGTTCGGAAACCCGTGGGTCGGCGTCTCGCAGTTCAGCACGCTGTTGCCGCAGCCCTCTGCCGCGCAATAGGCGGCATCCTGCACGCAAACGTGATGAATAAACGCAGAAACCAACTCGGCCGTACCAAAACAATCGTGCACCGCGCACAATGGCAGTCGCCGACCTTAGTCGGCTCTTCCATTGCGTTCACGGTTAGGGTGTCATGTATGAGGACAGTGTACTGCCGAGGGTGGCGCCACTGCAGGAGGAGCAACACGTAACGATCCTCCAACAAAGCTTGGCCTCCCAGTTAACAGGGGCAAGGGGAAATCGTTTTATTCGTTTTAAAATTACTTTTCTTGCGGTCACGAAGGAAAGACTGATGTTTCTGAGGCTACTCATGCGACGTGGTATATATATATATATAGACCCTTTTTCAAGGGCGCCGCCATCTTGAAATGTCGTCACTTCCAGTAAGGAGCGAAAACACTGTTTTGCCGTCGCCACGCCAGTAGAAGACACTTAAGGATATAAGCGTAACCGTCACACATTATCATTTTGCCTCCTCTTTATTTTTTTACTAGTTACAGGTTGAAACGTTTTAGTATTTTTTCGTCGCCCATACCGGATACGCCTATTAGGTGGTTGGGGACGAGAGTACACAGTAAAGGTCTATACCTAAGCAATAAAATGAGGTCTAAAATTTCGTTACCGTACCCCTTTAAGTGGAACAGAGTAAGTGGAACGACATGTAAGTGCAACGACCACCCACGTAGCACCAACTTGTTCCAGATTTAAGAAAAAAAGCGAAAACAAAGCGAGTAAATTCACCGTTCCACATGTAATCCCCGACCCGCATAAAAATTGACTTGCTCCAGATAGAATACGTGCATCTCTAATTCCAACTGGAACTAGCTGTGTGGAACCAGGTTGGAGTGTAGTCACGGACAGCCTAAGAAACTCGGGGCGTGTCGAGTCCCCGCGGGCATCTCATTATCTCTTTATAGCCAATGAGATTGCAGCATTAGCCAATACGAACGCCGAAGAACCAATCACGACGCACGAGGTTGGACCACAATAAGCCACGCCCCCCGGCCGTCCTTAATCTGTCAGCGGCTGCGGATAAATTCTTGTTGGCTGTCTCAAGTCCTGTTCGAAATTTCTCCCGCAACCTGACGAAAGTTGGGCTCCTCTCAAGTATCACTCTGTCAGCATGAACAAATGATTAGAGGAGTTATGGACTTAATGGAGTTTAATATTGCCGCGTTCATGGCCGTGAAGGAACGCTGCTCCATACTTCTAGAAGGTTCGCGTTTATTCTTACCTCAAATATTCGACGCTCGAATGTTGGAGATACCGAGTATGTAATAGATAGGGAGGCCAACATGGCCTCGCCGAGTTAGTTTCGCCCTAGCTCGACGCTCATTCCCAGGTCGAATGTTCGATGTACCGAGGGTAATGGATGAGGACGCCAGCGTGGCCTTGCCGAGTCAGAAAAGGCACTCTCGCATCTCGCGTTAGACGGCTGTAACGCCGGCACTTCGACGCCTGCTGCTGCCGCCTTCGACACTTGTTGCTGCTTTCTCGACGCTCGTTCTTTCGTTCGTTCCTGAAACAAGTTCGCCAATTAAACATTTATTTCCAGTTTCACTCTTGTCGATCCCTTTCCATCCGCGACAGTGTAATTAATGGAGATGATGGCCGAATTAGAGCGTTATTTGTGTCCTAGCTGATACTGACACAACGCTTTCATGGCGGCAGCGCACAGCATCCACAGACTATAGGAAAACGGAGCTAATGTAACGAAACGTCTTCGTAACCCAGAGCAGGCGGTAGCGAACGAATTTCCACAAAACTGGTCGGCGTGTGCGCTGGCTTCGATTGATGGAAGTTGAGTGTACTTTATTTTTGGCGATTTTGTGCTCGCGTCACCGCCATTAAAGCGGACGCTTCCGTGACTTCCGATAAGTGGCGCCACTGCAGACCTTATGCTGCGGCAGACTATTTGCGACTCCAGCGGAGTGAATTCTATCTTCGTTTTTCTGCGCGTGAGGGAGTGTCACCGCACGTGACGTCACTAATGGGAGCCATGAAACCGCATGTCACGCCGCTCATTCGTACATCGTACAAAAGATTTGGTATTCGCTTCACACATATGTGCTTCAAACATGTCCGCAGAAAGTTCTCGTATGACCCATTTTACAGGAACGTCATACAAGGAAGAAACACGCTTTAGACCGCGGGTCTGTAGACGGTCTTTTTACGGTGTATAAGTAGTGTGACCACGGCTCAAGGGTGCGCCACCGAAACATGTCGCCGCTAATAGTTTCGAATGCAGTTTGATTGCAAAGTAACGGCAGTTTGGTCACACCCCTGTTCCAGGATGCCTGTTTGCCAACGTCGCTGTGCTGAGTGTCGTGGCGCCGTGTCCTAGCCACCGTCGTCTACCGGGAGTTGTTCGCGGCCACCTGGTGGAAGGCGTCCCAGTTGGTCTACCTCCTCTCCATCCTCGTGGCGACGGTCGTAGGCCTGCTGCTGATGTGAGTAATACGCATGCCTAGATCAAATACACTACTATAGGAGAATGCAGCTCCTCTCGTTTGCGTTAGACAGCGCGCAGCGCCAAGCTCTCCCCTAGCGGTGTCCAAGAGAACGCATGCGGACCCCGCTGTCCGCACTTCGAGGAGAGGTAAACCGGCGGCGCACGGGGACACCGGGTTCGCCGAGACAGCAGAGACGGCTGTGTCTCGACCGGCACCTCGCGTAGACCACGACGATAAATGATGAAAGCTACAATTAACTCCCAATTCTATGGGAAAATCCCGAGGCTGTGGTGTAGTTTCGACGCTCGGACTATACGTAAGCCCGTCGGTGCCAAGGCCATTGGATTTGCTTAGATAACAAGGCCGTAGTGCCAGAATGATGACGTCACCAACTAAAGGCCAAAGCGGGGCACTGATTGGACACAAGTGCCGCGTCAGCGTTCGGCTGGGACTCGTGTCCAGTCTGTACCCCGCTCTGGACTCCGGTTGGTGACGACATAATTCTGGCACTACGGCCTTGTTACCTTTAGATGTTGCCTTTTGTTTGATGTTGCCGTTTGTTAGACGTTGCCTTTTGTTTCCCACTAACCCACCTATAGTAGGTGATACACACTGATCACCCAAGCCATTATGACCGCCTACCTAATACCGTATCGATCCACCTTCGGCACGCAAAACAGTTGCAGGGGTCGTCTGCTGCAGAGACCTATATTCAATACAGTCTGGTGGATTGTATTGCTCAAAACACTAACCTTTGGCCTGCATGGTACTATCAGTCTGCAAGGCACAGGTAGCCGCCTATGTTTCTTCGACCAAGTCGGGAAAGTCTCCGACGATTTTTCTATCATGAAGCGTGGGCACGCCTCGGCGTCTATTAACGGCTTACTGTCGTTCTTCCACTTTTGTTAGGTAGTAAACGACGGCAGCTCGCGAACACACGCTGAGCTTTGCGGTTTCTGAGATACTTGTTCCGATCGCTATCAGGCCATTACAATTCGGCCTTTGTCAAGGTCGCTAAATCAGCAGCCATTCACAAAACATGCACGCGTAGTCGACTATTATCCCTCTGTATCATAGGAAGCCGTTAACTACCATCGGCAGCGGTAAGTGGTAGGTAACGTGGATGGCGCGTCATCTAGGCGCTCTGTATTCCCGGTGTAGGGGTGGTTCTAATGTTTTGGCTTATTATTATAGTGTATATTTGCCGGGAGTTTTATTGAGGCACAAACCTACCAATCCCAACAAACTTGTTTTTCTTTTTACACAAATTTTAGATCGAGGATCGAGTGTTTAAATCTGCTTTCACTTTCTTTTCCGTTATCACGTGTGGTGACAACATAGTGCATGAAATATTCATAATCACTATTTCCGTATCCGGAAATAGCCACGTGTCGTTCGTTTTTCTTTCACGGAGTGGAACTATTATTTTTCTTTTCTTTCAAGTTTTGATTTGCGTACAACTTTCCGTTCAATATTGTCAACAAAAGAGAAGAAAAAAAAGAAAAACACACAAAGCAAAAACACTGCACGAAACTTGGAATTTTAGAAAATAGTTCCAAATTATATTTCTCGAAAAACGAATCATCAGAAGGTACGCGTTGCAGAGAAAATTCAAATGCAGTTTTTTTTTAGCGAGAACGTGTTTACGATTTGCGTGCAGTATTCACATTTGCTTATTTTTGTGCCGGCTTTCAAATAGCATTAACAATTTTTTGCATCGTTCCGGAATTGCTACGATTTTCGCCCTGATTTTGCCAGTAAACCTTGCCTGCTTGTCGCCTTGCCTGCGCTGTAGGACAAAGTCGTAAAAAACGGTGCAAAACGATCCGCACACAAAACCTCAGACATCCGTTCTAAACTCGCCACCGACAGGTGGCTTCCTCCAGCATTCTTAAGGGGCGATGCAACGATTTTTGTACTTTGCGCAAATTCTGTGTAGAACGGATTCCTAACGGTGATGACCTGGTGAAACACCCGTTCGTTTCTCACCACGCAATCCAAATGGCAGAAAAAAAAAAAAACGAGCAGCGTTTTTTTTTTTTTTTAATTTGCCGCCAGAACAGGCGGCCGTGATCTGGAGGCGATCATATTCCCGCCATTGTTGGTCCTACGTTGCGCAATGGTCAGGTTCGCAAAGCGCAGGACACACGCGCCGTGTTCCAGACATTGTTATGGTTCGGCAATTGTCGTCATTGCAGCGATTAGGCACGGGCCACTGACGAGATAGCTTGTCGAGCTATCGATTATCACGGAGCCGAAACGTCCGAGTGCGCACGCGATGCTCGGGTCCAACTCATGCAGGCGCATTGAAATATCGTCACTGGAGGATACTGCGGCCCCTCCCTTCCCCCCCCCCGATACGTCATCAAGTTTTGCGAAGAAGAAAAAGAAAACGCTCGCTTTTTGTCCCTGAAATTACACCGCTACAAAGGAGTTTCTTGGCCAGTGGCGTTGGTGCGAGTATCCTTGAGGTCCCACATGGCGCCAGTAGGCTCGTGCAAGTGAAAAAAACATTTCAAATGAGATATCGTTGCATAGCCCCTTTAATTGCTCACGTTTTCCGATTCTTGCGCTGACGTTCAAGGCTATTCATGTCACTATGCAGAACTGCCGAGCTCGTACCTAGTATAAACCTCTAGAACATAAACCTGTCAAGTTGTTGCACTCCACGAAACACGTCAAGGGATTTATGACTGGTTACCTGCAGGGATGCGCAAGCAAATTCCTACAAGCAGGGCGCCACGTCTTCCTTCGTCACACGGCGCTGCGGCGGTGACATCACGCTTTCCCATTGCGAAAGCGCGGCGAACCCCGCCGGCTTCAGGACGGCTTCCGTGACGAAGCATCTGCGTCGCTGTGATTTTCTTTGTGTTTTATTTTCGAGGCGCGTCCGCCTCAGAGCCGTATATTGGGAGAGTTTGGCCAGTGGGTGTGGCGACGAAGGCGCCGGAGAGGAGAAAAGTAAACGAAAGGGAGGAGAGCGCCGAAGGAGCGAGAGAGAAAGAAGGGAGCAGAGAGGAGACGACCGCCGTTTTGACGCAACGCTGTCGGAGAAGAGCACTGCTGAGGCTACGCGTCGTCTGCTACGGGCCGACTTCTTTTTCGCCTGAATAAAAGTTTGTGGCCATACGTCGAGAAAACTTCATTTATTAGCTTTATAACCCACCGAGGAATAACAGTATATCCTTTTCTTGCCAGAGCCAGCGATATAAAAGGAAATAATCGAGATTTAGATGGCGATCCAATGCATTCTGCCGGGAGAATGATCGAAGATGGCGGCCCTCCCCACTCAGCTGGGAGCAGCCGGGAGTTCACGCGCATGCGCTCATGCCTCTCGCTCTGCGCCGCGTGCTGATTGGCTCGCTCGGGAGGAGAGCGTCACGGCGGCGAGATCATAGACTGACCAAACTCTCCCCATATACGGCTCTGGTCCGCCTTGACCTTGAGCGCCCCCGCTGCCTTCCGTGACGCAGCATCTGCGTTGCTGTGTTTTTCTTTGTGTTTTATTTCTGAGGCGCGTCCGCTTTGACTTTGAGCGGCACGTGTTTGATGACGTATTTTAGGACCATATTTTGGGCACAACGCCGACGCCTTTTCGCGTAATGG
>JAZHYW010027839.1:0-28202 GCA_037355805.1 Ixodes ricinus
TATATATATAACGAAACCTGAGGAGTTCCAGGAGAGGTCTTTACTTCATTAACGTTTCAAGCGGGGACCGCTTTTCTTCAGGGTGGGATGGTGTGTCAAATGTCCTCTTCTTCTCGTTGGCGTTCCTGTGGAAAGGGGAGGTGTAACTAATGAAGAGTATTAAAAATATTCGAAACAAGAGAAAACAAAAAGATCGTAAATCTTCTACAGAAGTAATTATAAATATTAATAATTGAAATCAATAAAACTACATAATTTGAAGTTTTGTTTAGTGAAAAAAAGAAGAGGACATTTGACAACCATCCCACCCTGAAGAAAGTGGTCCCCGCTTGAACACGTGTGGTGAATAGGGGCGTTTCTGGATCTCTTCAACTTCCGTTTCAAGTCCAACCGGCCCGTTGAACCTTCTCACCGTATATATATACTAAGGGTGGCGATGTGGGTTAGTTGGTTCATACTGACGAAAAGCCAAACAGCGCACAACAACGGGACTACAAGTCCCCGTTTGATTTGTCAGGAAGTCCTCCTGACGAAGGCCGGACACCAGCCGAAACGTCGAAGACCATAGGGTGGGCTCAGAGCCAAGGTGAAAGAAGTTTGTGAGAAACATAACCTGTAGAAGCTAAAGAGTTCCGTGGGCCCCCCTTCCAAGCCGTACCTTTCAGTATTTTTTTTCAGCAAAAACCCACAAGCCTGAAATTACCCTAAGATCCATTGTTTCGGAAAACGGGTGCTGGCAGAAGAATCTCGCCAGGTACCTCCGGAACCACCTCTCGATCCTCACACCAACTCAGCCATTCAGGATTCAAAGCTCACAGGCGCTAGTCTCCGTAATTAGCCGCCTCCACGAGAAAACTCAGCCCATCTCAATGTTCTTTATGAACGTGGAGGACATGTAATATAGTCTGAACGTCCCGTTCCTTGTGCAGTGTGTCGCCGACGCCATCGAGGAGCACGGGCTTCCCGCCTTCCAGAACAACTGCGGTGTATCATCGCAGGCGTTCCTGAAACTTCTCCAGCTTTACCTCCGGTCAACACTGGTAGAGCACAACGGGGACGTGTTCACCCAAAATGCTGGAGTGTGCATCTGCTTGTGTCTGTCCCCGAGTTCAGCGAGGTCTATCTGTCCGTGGTAAACCGAGGTATCCAGCGACATTTGCAAACCAAATCGCTGAGCTGCGAAGTGTTCAGGTACGTCGATGATTATCTAATCATTCACCATAATCACGCAACTCCGGAGGCTGTTATCGAGGCATTCAGCACTTCGCCTGGGCACCTATCATTCAAGAGGGAAAACCCCACGGAAGGCGAACTGCAGTTCTTGGAGGCTCGCCTTTAACCTTCCGAAAAGGAGCGTGCTGGTTTTTTCAACAGCGTACAAGCGAGCCGGTGCTTCCAGTCTCAAGCGCACACTCAAAAAACATCCGGCATAGTCAGGTGTCTAATTTCCGGGGCGTGCACAAAGTCCTGCCCACCAACGGCAGGCCAGCCTAAGCCAACAGTGCGCACGACTTCGGAGGGCAGGCTACCCTGCAGATTTGATTTTGGCTACCTCGGAAAAACTTGCTACAAACCCCCGGGCCAGGCCAACCGCCGAGACTTCACCCGTCACCAGAAGACCAGCTTGTATTCCATACATCCACACATCTCACCGCCTTAAAGCTCTCGCTCTCAAAATACGACACAAATGTGCTTTTCACGTGCAAATTGAGACTCGATGACATGTGTAGGGCCGTCAACAGATAGGGACCCCCACAACCTAGTTGCACAAAAAAAAACACGCAAGCAAGTTCACCGCCTGCACTGACGCAGAAAGTGTACCTGATACTCCTGTCCTGCGGGGCAAGGTTCATCGGACAAACGGGGCGGTGCCTCAACGACCGACTCCGAGAACATCAAATGGACACCGAAAGAGCTGCTTCAGACTCTCAGGCATTCGATACCTTGATTCATAATATTTTACTAATAAAAATGCAAAACATTGGATTTCGCGGCCCATTCTTTTCACTACTTCATAACTTTTTGTCGGGAAGGACACAACTAGTTTCCATTGCTAATAGACCAGGCTCCAAAGTTAGCTTAAAAACTGAAGTTCCTCGGGGATCAGTTTTGTGAATTCTCATTTTTAACATCTTTGTAAACGATATGTCCAGAGCAGTTTCCTCACGAAAATTATTTCAGTACGCCGATGACACGGTATTGCTATCACAACACATTGATTATGTTGCAGGAATCACTTACTCCAATACGACACTTGTCACCTACTTGATTGGTCTAGAGTTAATTGTCTCGCAAATCAATATACATTAAACTAAGCTTGTTTGCTTTCATAACCCACTTAAACTTATAGCTACCGATCATCCGCTTTACATGCATACATCTGGTTGTACACCCTGCAACTATTGTCATGTGTCTTATGTGGATCAAGTTAACTATCTAGGAATACAATTTGAGACTGACTTGTCGTGGAAAGCGTATTTGTCACAACTTTGTAGAAAGCTGCGAAAAGTATCATGTTTGCTGTATAATACCAAATCTCTAATACCCATTTCAACCAAAAAGACAATAACTCACGCTTTAGCATAGAGTGTATTACGCTACGGGATAACTATTTTTGGTCACAGCCCAGGACTATGGAGCAAAAAAAAAAATGACTCAGTTTGGAAAGGAATATTTAAAAGCATAATTTACGGTGCAGTGTCACAAACTGAAGAAAAAAGTGCTAACATGCTTGGATTTGCCTTTTTTATTTTTTTACTTCTTTACGCGGTTGTTCTAGAATACTTCTGGAGCGATACTTTAAAGATACCTCGTGTCCTATGTATACCTCTTCGGCGTGTTGAGCGGCTTGAAGTGCCTTTCGCAGAAACAAAGTACTGAAAAAGAGTGCGCAATTTTTACGTTCCATTTATTTTCAACAATTTACCAGATGATATCTATGCTGTGGACTATTCAAAAAAATGGAAAGAATCACTTCAAGCTATTAGGGGAAGTTGTGACTGAATATGTTTGTGCGCATATGTTGGAATCACCATCATCACCAACACGGTTCTGCATCTGTAGTTGAGTTTGAGTTTTGAACTTCTTGTTTGTGGGGACTCTTTCAAGCATGAACTGTAGGATACTGTCCCACAAGCCGCTTCTGGCTTTGAAAGGCTCGTGTATCTGCCTTGTTAAATGCGTGTTCAAATGAAATTATTAATATTATTATTATTATTATTATTATTGTTATAATAATATTTAGTCATACTAGCTGCATTTGAATCGTTTGCCATATTTGTTAAATTGCTTATTTCGCTGTTGACAGTATGCGCGCTGGGCCTCTTTCGGGCTTCAGGCCTTTATCTGCGCCAACTACATTTGAAAATTAACAAAGAAAAATACCGATGGCCGAGCTGACACAACTTCACCTTCCCATGCGGTCAATGAAAAATGAAGCGACAAACTTGTGCGCTGGGGTGATTTATAGAAGAACGAAGTTTGATGGAGGAAATGGAACCCTGCACTTTCAGTCCACTTAAGTCAATCAGAAAAATAAAAAAAAAAGAAATCACGCAAAATCTGACACCAGTGCTGATGATTGAATGCTGAGGTTTGAAAGCATGAGCTTACATTATCACCATATAGAATCGAAAAAAAAGTTTTTCTACGAGCCGACTAACACTAAGGCCCGTTAACCATACAACCAATAATTAACACTGAGAACACCTATGACATTTTTATCAGTGAGCAACATTCTAATTTGAAACTTTTCGTCTCAAAAGGACCGTTGCAGTTTTGAGGCTCCAAGATATTTCCATTGCAAAGGCGCTCCATTTTCACATATTTCAGGAAAAGAGCTGGCGCTATCGTACCGAATGTTGGCGCCATCAAATGAAGTTATGAAAAAAGTAGCGTGCGCCAGAGAAATTTTTAAACCTCCACAGAATAGTCCAATAATCACAGTTCAGATATGGTGGGTAGAATTCAGCGTTAAGCAAGCGAAAAAATTGCGTCTTGTCTCGTACCCTGTTTTTACCATAACTGTAAATGAGTGAAAATAACACAATGTTTGCCTTCCAAATGTTTTCAAAAAGGTACACATTAATGATAAGTATAAGATACCTTAAACAAGAAGTCAAGAATAAATAATCAAAAGAACAGTTCAAACCATTAGACAAAAATAATCATGTTGTCAAGGGTCACCTTTACTACTTTAGCAAAGTTTATTCAGCGAGATTTTTTTTTTTGCTTAGCTAAATGCTAATGCCGATGTTCGATTCTGATTCTTCTGAATCTTAAAGCAGAAAACCACTGCCTGGTGGAAATATTCTTGAGCATTCTCAAACTGAGCCCTTCACGTGTAACTTGTGTTTACACCTCAAAAATGTTTATTGTGACAGTGGGTCCTGTGTTCCCTCTAAGACCCAATGTAAACTACACTAAGTACAATGACGCCTTTGTAAATCCAGCTGTAATTTTACGATTTTTTTTCTTTCCTTGCATTTGTTTATGCGTGCACTTTTTGTCAAGTTCCATACTATGAAACCATACTCATTTCAGTGTGCCAAAATATTACAACAAATAAAGGTATTTCCGTTGCTGTGTAGGCTCCGAGGGAAACATTGCTGAATATGAAGACACGTATAAAATAAGGGTACAACGTAGGTGTCAAAGGTAAGCAACCTAGCGACGTAAGATGTCCAAAGAACCTTAACCTACTTCATCGTAGTCCGAAACGGCCAAACCGCTTTTTTACATTTACATCACATCTCCAGCGATCTAAACTGAGTTTTTAAAAATCTGTAAAGTGTAGATTATACAAAGTACAGCCAGGAAGAAATTTTGTCTTTGTTAAAACAGTGTTCGGAAAAATGAAACAAATACAAATGAACGAATTGCCGGGTCAGCGAAATGGCAACACCTGGTGCTGCAGTCACGTACACACAACGCTAGCGAGATTTTCTAAGGGCGTGTTCGGAAAAGCGTTTTATTGTTTTGATTTTGCGATGTTTTCTAGTTTTTTCTTCAACGTGCATCAGTGAGACAGGACCTCGCCAATCTCCAACGGCGGTTTTTGTCCTGGCGTTCTCCTCTTGTACAACCAAAGGAAGAAAGAAGCCTTGGTGAAAACTTTGGTAAACTCAGTCTACAGGCCAATTTTTGGCACCCTGGATAGCTCGTTCTTATGGGGGTCACGTTGCCTAGTTTGCGGGTAGAGAGAGAAGATTTATAGGGGGGGGGGGTGCGAGGCTTAGATAAACAAGTCCCAGTGATTCATGCACACCATTTAGCCGACTCACATATTTGCTTACCCAATAGGCATAAACAAATACAAGAGCCACCTAAAGGCTATCGCGTGCATTACTGAAGCGTGCTTGCCTAAATCTCGCCCCCCACCCCCCTTTATATTTCACACCGTAAGCCAAACGACGTGACGTCCACCGAAACGGCGCCTACCAAAGTGAGGAAATTGGCCTGTGGACTTACTGAACAAGCTTTTCTAATTGCGCTTCCCGGCGAGAGCCTATTTATCAGGACGGGGGAGGCCAAGGAAAGAGAGGCTAATCCCAAAGCGAAACTACGAAAAGGTCGCTGCTCAGTCTCAGGCTTCCACAGGCCATCATTCACCGTTATTTATTGCTCGCACTCTAGCAGACAAAAAAATACGATGCCTTTTTTGTCAAACCTTTTAGTATTTCTTAGATAACTCTACGCAATATCGTGCCCGTGCATGCTTCGGTTGGTGACTAACGAAGAGTGGGCGGCAAGCATCTGTTCTTTACCCTTACAAAATTATGCATAAGGTTGAAATGGGACCAACAAAATAATAAAATATATTTGCTTCTGAACTGCAAATATAGTTACGTAGTCACCTCATATGTTTACATCCACATTATGTGTATAAGAACTGCTATCACGGCACTTTCGTCGCCTTGCGCGGCCTCCAAAGAGGTAATAATCGAAAATATTAAGATAAGTGAGCAGTACTTGATCAAACATAACAGAGTATACGAAGCCTAAGAACAACCAAATATTTGGGGGGTATACAAATTTCCCGTCGGGTGTGCTAACCACTGCCCCACATCGCCTTGTCTATTCGGCTTTTCGTATGAAATATTATAGCACGTACACAAAATTTGATTGATGAGATGTGTTCTGCCAACACACGCCGCCGAGTGCATTGAGGCATAGCTCTTGCTAGCACGTGGCACCCTGGTAAAAAAACCATATGTATGAGAAAGTTAATCTCTCCAATAAACACATATGAATAATACAAGATAAATAAGAACATATAAGCACCATATAAGAACTAAATAAGAGATATAAGAACATACAAGAACCACGTAAAAACCTAAAAAACTTATAAGGACATTTTCACAATTTCTTATATGGTTCTGATATATTCTTAGATATCTTTTATAGTTCTTATATATTTAAAAATAAATATTTGACAGAGATCTGTCTGGTTGGGAGTAATAATTAATGAAAACTTCAGACACCAACCAAGCCCTTCTATAGGGACCCAACGTTTCAAGGCCAATTCGGCCTCTTCTTCAGGGGCGACAACGGCTATGGCCGTTGAGGAGCAGTGTCTTCTTTATTCTTCTACGGCGTGTGTCTGGTCTTCTTCATTTACGGCTATGCCTTTTTCAATAAAGTGACGAAGCCCGTTCACATAGGCGAATGGTAAAGCTCCGAGAGATCTATTAATGTTTTGTGGCGTTGTTTGAATATGCCATGATTCGAAAACAGTCTTTTTCGAGAATTTGTCTCGCTGAGCACTGCGACGTCAGGGACCATCGCATTGACTTTGACAACGCATGCATCATTGACGCCTTTTCGTTTTCGGTAAGTCGTGTTCCGCCAAGCTGATAAACAGCTTCCTCCACTCCACCCGTGTGTTTGGATGTAGACGGATTAGTTGTTAGCGACCTGTTCGCTGCGCGTGAAATGCAGGAGTATGGAGAGGGGCTACTTTCTCGACAGGAGTCTGTAGGTACGAATGGGGACATATTTGGGCGTGGCAAACCCATGCTTAGAGCGAGTTTTTTTTTATTTTGTTTGTTTCGGAGTTGTCTTTCCGGTATATACTGGGCCATTTGGGCCTCAGACGGATCAACGACTTCATTGCCTACTCGTCTTCATACCGAATATATAGCGTTCTTTTTTTCAAAAATCAAATACTAGCAGATGTTTATATATGTCCCCGATCACTGTCGTTCACGCAGTCGATCACGAAGAAAGAGTTGAGCAAAACTGGAAACACTGCACCCACGCGCTTAGAAACACACAAGGAGAGAGTTGGCGTCTGGCGAGATTTAGAGACCGAAGAACGGGATGTGACCCTACCCTATTGGTGACGAAATGTTTCGGTGTTCCACCTCGCGGACGCTCTCTTGTGGCGTAGCGAATATGACTAGAGCAGACGACACGCTAAGGAATTCGAAACAGTGATTATGTTACCTCACATCTATGCCAATTAGTAGGGTTCATTTCTTGCAACATATTACATGATGTTTTTAGGAGTCTCTCCTGCTAAATTACAGCTCCACCAAGGGGCGTTTATGTATTCAGCCATGTAAAATGTTCAAAACGAATACTGGAGCTTAACATTACAGCGGGCGCTGAGTGCGTCACGGTGTCTAATTTGTGTTTCCTGATACCTGTAGAGGGATGTTGTAGAAAAGTTTGGTTTGCAGTCACAAGAGTGTCGTTCGTGATGCTGTCGTTCGTTTTGCTGTCGTTCATGATGCCATTCTTGGTGATGTCGTATTAGCTGTTACATGCACAGCTAGAATGACAGCACGTCATTCTAGCTCCACCAAGGACTTCCTTCGTGAGGAAATCACAATTCGGGATTCGGGAGTACATGGCGGTAATATGGAGTCTCGAACGCGTCCTCGACTGTTTTGCTTAGCGTCCGGGCCATCCTGCTGAAATATCGAACGCGGTCCCGAATTAACAACAGTTCACACCACAGGAGGCGGTGTCATCTCAGATGACTGATCTTGACGGTTGGTCTTCAGGTAGGGAAGCATGCAAGCGTCACTCTCGTCGCGGCGTCCCAACTCGTGGCTACCAATGTTTGCGTAAACTGTCAAGCCGGGTGGCATTTACTGCGTAAGAACAGGAGTCTGCAACGTCCACAACCCCTGCTGGGACACTGCCAAAATCACGGTCCGTTACAACGTGACGCTCATTGAACGTTAGTGTACGGAAATCCAGGAACCACTTTCAGGACGCGATATATACAGCAGTGGTACACACCTTCTAGTCACCATAAGTAACGTATTAGAGAAATTAAGCAAACTTTAGCGCATTGAAGGACTCTACTTTGTCGTTCAGGTTCCCATGCATACATTCGAAATTCGCATTTCTGAAATTGTTTTTTCTGTGACTGTGTGCACGTGAGCGAACATTTGCAGTTTCGCAAGATATTTTCAAAATAAATGTTACTTTGAACAGGTGTTCGAAATAAAAAAAAAGAATTAACTGAGGATGTGAAGAGAAAAAAAAACACACAACAACAATACAACAGGAAATAAAAGCATAACTCGGGAGGAATTAACGGACAAAAGGAGATTCACTGTTATCGAGGAATCAATAACTATTTCGAGCGGGGCATTTCGTTAGCGAAAATATATAAATCCCATTTTAAAATATTTGATCTCATATTTGTTATTCCGTTGTAGAATATTAGGTTCCCTTTAAAGAATGCTAAGTGCCAAGTGCTTTTTTATGATGCTTGCCATTACTCGTGGCATTTCTGGTAAGTCAGCTTTTCGATATATAACATTATATATGAGGTTGTCTTAGTACCAATTCAGGCAAGGTTTCGGGGTCGAAGTTTATTTTAATAGAACACAAGTATATATCTCGGAGCGTGCTTTAAATACAAGTGAACGGAAACGGCTGGCTTGTCGTATTTTTTTTTTTTGTTTTAGACTACTGCACAATGATTCTCCACTAGGACTACTGGACTGTTCTTCGGCGACACATATAAACTATACATTATTACCCTTAATCAAGAGCAAAATACTATTATATGTTAAATTGTATATTTCGTTCCTTTCTTTCATTCTCCTTTTGACAATTTCGGCAAGGTTTGGAAAGCTAAGTATCACAGCGTGCTAATAATGATATTGCAATACCGTTTATCTCATCAGAATGCTCAAACCTAGCAGTTTCTATTGAAGACAAACCAAATATATTGGTACAAATTTGCAACCGTTAAATACATTTTAATAGGCGAATGTTTAAAAAGCCAGTTTCTACATAAGTTTTTCTTAACGTTCAATTATTTGTTAGCTTCTTGTTAATTTATTACTAGCAAGTTATAATAGAGTTCTATCATTAAGGTAAAATATAGACCTAGTACTTTGTTAAAACGACCGCAGATGGAGCTTGAATCTGTATAAATATGCGTCCTAAAGCGAAAATATTTAATGCGGGCTAATATAACTTTAGTACGGATAAGGTACAATTTAAGTTATCTCCTAGTCTGAGTTAAGGGAAACATTAAAGGCAGTTAATTAACCATATCGATGCCCACATGTTCGGCCATAGTAGCACCCATGCAAGGACGAAATCGCAAGGTATGTTCATGTGACTGGAAGCTTTACTTCCAATCATTTCAACAATACAAATGTTTCTTTCCTATCTGTTCAATAAACCACGACCATACCTTCCTACAAATAGAACATGAAGCGAAATTAAAAATAGACCATCTGAATTCATAAGACTTCAAATTATGCAATGTTCTTAGCTATCTTTATGAAATAACGGTGTGTTCGAAGTATCCTTATCTGACAGATTTTTTAAGAGGATTGTCGATGGTAGTGGGTTTGCCTTTGATTTGTATAGTGATACTCAAGATAGCGGTTGGGACTTGACTTAGTATGGTGAATTTACGCGGAATAAAGTCTATTGTTTTTGTTGTTATCCAGATTTTGACTCGATTAGAAAAATAAGTTTTGAATCACGCTGTACGTCCTAGCTCCTGAAACCTTCAGAATTGAACATGTTGATACGACATTAAAACCAAGCTTATCTCAAAAGATAAAGTGCGAAACATGTCCAGAAACCCAGATTTTAACATTAAACGAGCTAGTTAAAATGAATGAAATTACTTCGCGGTGCAAGAGTTAGTTACTGTGCATATCATTTATCACAGGCGGTTACCCAGGACGCTCATATGTTGTTTGCTGAGATCTATAATCGTTTTTGCCCGCGCCCGTCGCTGCACATACATCGCCCCGTCTTCTATTGTATGAGACCATTTTATCTCAATTTCATAAAGATTATGAAATGTACTGGGTTCTATCATATAGAACCCAGTTTCAATAGAGGACATTACAGTCTTGTCATGAATGGAAAGTCCCTAACTAACGATGGGGCTAAAATCGCCTATATGTAAGAGGCATTCAGATATTTATATCAAAGTGCGATCGACAACAAACACGACTTGAACACGAGTTCTGCGTCATAATTTGGGAGAAATGCGTCTGGAATCAGTGATTTGGGGAACGGTCGGTGCGCAACCGCTAATTAGGTGTCATCGAGAGTTAGGCACGGTCGCGACACAAATGCAGAGTGATAGTGTTTAAAAATGCATTCAGTATACATATCTTTGCATCGCAATACTTATAAAAAATATATAGCTGCATTTGTATTCATGCACATGAAAACAATTGACCGGTATGTTAGTGGTTTCTATATGCTACTCTAAACTTTCCCAGAAATTGTTCACTTCTAAACACAATTTCAAGCTGATATTTTGGTCCGTTTGAAACAATTGTAGTGCACTGTTAAGGGAAGGTTCAGTCTTTATTTTTGCTGATAACAGAGTTTGTTGGCAATGTTTTACATCTCGCCATATTTGAGTGTTTTTTTTTAATTAAAAAAAATAGGCTATGTTTTTTTTGTTTTTTTTACATCTGGTGGTTCGAAGCAGCGGATAATTTAAACGTGGCGTCATGAAAAAATAGCTAAATGACTCTTCCGAAATTAATTTTTTTTTTGTTTATTTATAAATACTGCAGACTCATACTTGAGTTCAAGCAGAAGTGAGCATCACAAATATGAATATAATATATAACACCGAGGAGACATCAGTAATAGCTGCAAGCTGCAAGTAAACTGCAAGGAAAACATCAACAACAAAAATATAAAAAGAAACAATCGGATGAGTGCAACTTTCAAATTTGAAAAGAATTATTCGCCACTGGCACTTTCTACTGTGTTCCTTGGAAGCTGGTTCCATACGGTTATTGTCATGGAAAATAACGAAAATTTATATCTCTCATTATGCGCACGAAACTCCTGAATCTTTTTGCCGTCGTTAAACCGAGTATTTGCGCGCGATACTCGGGTTACGTAAGGACACTGATCTAGGTAATTTAAATCATTATATATCAACTACAAAAGTTATAACCTCTTCTCTAAGGGCCGGGTTTGACGGGTCTCAAATCCAAGAAAACTGATGATTTCATTCACGCGGTCCGTTATTCTATGCTGGTTGCATTAATAAATCGAACTGCAGTCCTCTGTACCAAATACCATGTAAGCAAACACAGAGCAACTCCCGCAAAGCGCGGGCGAAAAGTGATTGCAGCGGCCCTGCCGAGCTCGGAGTTTCCGCTAGCAGACGAATTCTTCACAAAGAATTGGTTTTGCATGTCTCCGTGTAATATGACCAATGAAAAAAAAATTGTCACGGGTATTTTCTGCTTGGAATGTCGACAAATAGGTGCCACCTCATCAGTGAATTACATTTTCTTCGCGTGGGAATGATATTAGATTTTCAGGGGGCAATTTCGGGGCTCTCTAAAGAAAGCACTTGGTCACAGTTTATGTAGCCTGTCAAAAGAGGAATGTACCTTGGCGTTGCCCTTTTGAAAAAGGGAATGTAAAAACATTTCAGAACATAGCTATGTTTCACCTTTACTGTTCTTATCAATGAAGTCGCTTTGTTGTTGCGATTCCCATTTCTGAAAAATGTCTTGCGTTTAACCGTTTTGTCGAATAGGCTAGATGGCTAATCTCGTTAAGGTAGTTTCCGGATGAAGAAGGAAAGGAAATTTCAAAACCACGTATGTTTCTGCGATGCCAGCATGCTGTGGAAGAAGTCGATTGTCCACATGCAAATCTGACGCTATTGCTGAAAGTAATAAAAGCGGAGTTACAAAAAAGCTGACTTTTCGCGCGTGCGAAAGAAGAAAAAAAGGGGAGAGCGGCGTAGCGCTAATGAAGGTGATTTTGGTCATGTCATTCACGGTGCACGAATCGCGATATTTAGCGCTGGGACGACTAACGTCTTCTGCGTCTTCTGCGACAACTTCCATTTTTCAAAGTCCACGTTCTTGTTATGTTTCAGGCTAAGAGCCTGAAACTTCCTTTACCCTTATGTTGTCCTTTTTTTCTCTCTATTCTGTTTACTTGACGTTGGAACCATCGCGTTTCATTTACTTTGGTTTGTTTGGATTAGTCTTTACTCTTTTTTTCACTTCGGCTCTTACTACCGCCGATTGGTCTATTACGCTATGCCCGGACATTTTGAATTCCTTCTGCAACTTTGTTGTTGTTGTTTTTTTTCACTGTCGTTTACGATAACCTCCTATTTTCGCCTTGAATCAAGTATCTAATTCGAAAACTTCATATGTGCTTTTTAATATCTGTTAAATGTAAAAAAGTGTAAGCTCGTTATACATTTCTATTCAGGTTTTGAACAACCGCCCCGAAAGGGGCGGTTGATCAACCTGCCCTCTTCGGGCATACACCAGCGCATACTTGGAGATGGCAGGCATGCCGTGTTCTGCCTACCACTGCAAAAAAAAAGTTTCTGCCATGTAGTCGAAAATCTTTCTTCCTTTTTCCAAAGGCCGACCAAACGTGAACAATTAAGTTACTGCAGTATTCAAATTAAATTAAAAGAGCTATTCAAGTCTGGCTTCAAAATCGCCACGGACGCCTCAACAGACAATTATAACAACTACACGCAGATGGCGGAGAACTTTACGGACGACAGACCAGCAGCATGACAGAACACCCAGTCCTATGTAGCCGGGTGGGCAGCCAGTCAGATCTGCCATCATGCTTGCAAAGTCCAACTGCAATCGGAAACATGGAACACCTTGAAAGACATTCCGTTGAAGCACAATAAATATTCGCATACAAAAACGGCACCATCTTCTGACTTAGCTTGTCCCCTAACCGGCAACATCAGCCGTGCCTTTGACACACATTTCACTGATATAATGCACCTTACAAGAGTTCAGCTAACGGCGGACCCGAGGCCGCTAATCGACAACCGAAACAAAGGCGCGGTGTGCGAAGATTGCCTGGACGCGTACGTCAGCAAATATTTGAATTTACTTTTGAACAGTTCGCCAAGCGAGTGAACGAAAAACCTGCCAAAGTCACTGGAAAGTAAATGCGAAAGCAAAAAGGTCACAGATTACGTGCAAGTACCAGATTGCAGCGCGTGCTCTTATTTTTACGGCCAGTGTGAGCAAGACTACGTTATTCCTTTCCCTTTTCCTGTTTCTAGTTAGTACCAACGCCGCGAAAGCGACTAAACAAACGTGCAACAAGCAGCTGAAAAAAGAAGTGAAGCTGTTTTCGTTTTTGATTAGTTTCGTCGTGTTGCTTCCGCTCTGTTGTGGACTCAACACCAACGGCGACCACCACCTGCGCAACGATCGTCGTCATTGAAGGAGTTTCTGTAGCTGGGTGATTTGTATCGTAGCGTCGTAGGTTGTTCAAGCCCGACTCGGAAGTTAAACTGGTGTAGAACGGCTGGTAAGAACACTAACACTTTATTTAGTTAAGATATGGTCGAAAAAGAAGAATGGTGAAGACGCGGTGTCGGAGCCTGTCCAGGCCACTGGTCCCAAGTCGTCTCGTCTCTGTCTCGTCTCCCTGTGTCGTCCTGCGCCGCGTTCTTTCGTACCCTCGTGATGAGGGTTATTTCGCGGTGGCGTGAAGTGGTGCCACCACGAGGCAACACGGCAGCCAGACGAGAGAGTAGTGTCCGCAGTGGATGGTGAGAATACTAGGATATTGTCCAACATTATGCAATAGATATTGCGCGGAGCCGATGTAATCCTGCGGAAAGGTCTGCTGACGACGCTGCACGTCAGCCGGTAACGTAACTCGAAGCTTCCAGAGGCGATCGAGTCGAGCGGGGAAAAGTTCTCCCGGGAGCCGCCGGATGTCGGTGTGTGCGTAACCACGGTACTCCCTCCCCAAGTAGGCCAACGTTTAGGAGACTTCCGTTATCCGAGCCTGGGCTTTCGTCTCGCCACGCGCGATCGAGTGAGGTGTGTAGCAGGTGTCGAGGAGATGCGATGCCCAGACGCTGTGACACGTGGCGGCCGGAGCGTGTCTGGTACTCCGGTTGCTGGACATTCGGGCGATGATAGTTGGGGGAAGGACGACGAGAAAAGTTGATGCGAAAGATAAAGATTTCGATGATAAGCGGCGATCAAGTAGTTCTATCCGTTGCGCCGACCGGGAGTGGCGCCGGTCGGTGCAACAGAACCTTGTGTGGGTCGTCTTGGAAAGTTGGGGGTGTAGCCCGGGCATCACGTGTTGCAGTCTCGGTGGGACACGTGCGTGACATTCCCGTGTAAGCCAAGTGCGTCAGAAGGGCCGCAGAGGATCGCCCGCATTAGCGTGCCCGTGCAGAGGCCCCACGTTGAGTCGGCCGCGTGGTACTCGCGTAGAGCAGCAGGTGGTGGGGCGTGGCAGTGAGTGACCGGCGTTGAAGCGTTGCGGTGATTTGACTTGCGGTGAGAAGGCCATGTGGACGTACTCGCGTTGAGGCGTCCGCGGTGAGCTGAGTGCGGAGACTGGCTAGCGGTGAGTTGCGTGGTGTTACCGCGTGGGGTTGCACGCATTCAGCTGCGTTGGGTTTCACGCGGTAATTTGCTTGGCTGAGTTGTACGCAGTGGGTTGTTTGGTGTTGCCGCGCTGGGTTACACGTTTTGTGTTGCGTTGTTGCGTTGGGTAGCACGCTGCGATTTGCTTCGTTGGTTGGCACATCGTAAGTTCCGTCGCTGTGCGTGCCTCGCGGCAAACTGCACGCTGGGGGTTGCACCGTTAAAGGCGTGGTAGCAGAGGGTTGCGGGTAGCTTGCTTTCTTTTCGCGTGGCGAAAGAAGATGGGGCTCATGGGCGGTGATGGTGACGAAGGTGGTAGGCGCGATGATGGAGTCGCGGGCCGTGGCGCCGAGAGTTGGGACGGAAATGGGTGACGAGCCTCGCGGACACGATGATGGCTGGAGTGGCGGGGACAGTGGCGGTGGCAGAGACCGTCGTTGCGAAGCGCTCGCCGAGCTTCGCATTTGCGTCGGTGGTACCACCACCGTCATGTCATTGGCCATGGGGAACAGGAACCGTGTTGGTGATGGTGTTCAGTTGAGCGTTCTCCCGGAGTCGGCGGGTAAGGAAGTGGAAGAAGCCTCCGGGAGTAGAGGGAGATGAGCGGGGCCGGGAATTTCCGTTTCCTGCGGAAATGGATTGCCGGTGCGATGATGAGCTGCATGCTGAAGAGTGCTTGTTTCTTGTTCGTCCGGGTCACCAATGTAGCGTCTTACTCGACTGGGTCCCAAATGTTGTGCCTTATTCGACCGGGTAAAAAATGTGGCGTCTTAGGTTGTTCCAGCCCGACTCGGAAGTTAAACTGGACTAGAATGCTTGGTAAAAACACTAACGTTTTATTTAGTTAACATATGGCCGAAATAAGCTTAATGATGAAGACGAAGTGTCAGCATCTGCCCAGGCCGCTGGTCCCAAGTCGTCTTGTTTCCGTCTCGGCTCTGTCTCTTCTTCCTGCGTCGTCCTGCGCCGCAATCTTTTGTACCCTCGTGGCGAGGGTTACTTCGCGGTGGCGTGAAGTGGTTAAACCGCGAGGCAACACGGCAGCCGAACGAGAGAGCGTGTTCGGTGTGGATGGTGAGATTGCTAGGATATTATCCAACGTTATGCAATGGATATGGCGCGGAGCCGGTGTAAGCGTACTGCAACGTCTGCTGACGACGCTGCGCCTGAGCCGGATAACGAAACTCGAAGCTTCCGGAGGCGATCGAGTCGAGCGGAGAAATGTTCTCCCTGGAGCCGCCGGATGTCGGTGTGTGCGTGACCACAGTATCTTTGTATCGCCTGCTAACTTATTTGTGTTAATTGCCGTTGTTCTCAACTATGCCCCATTTCTTTTTATTTTCGTCTGGGATGAAGACGCCATCTTTCCTGCAAAGTTTGGAAAGTGTTTGTACGGTCAGTTTTATCTTTACTTTTTTTTTTGTGCTGCAGCGGCTGGTGCGCTCGCTTTGGTAATGTTAACGTGTTGTTTTTGCACGTTTTAATGCTCGCCTATTCAAGTACGAAGTTGTGACAACTTAGTTTATAGTAAACCAACAGTAACTTCTTACGACGTAGTTCGAGTTCCGAAACGCCTTTTTTCCACTTCTCAGACGCCCTTCAAACACGTGTGATTTCCTGAGTGATGTTTGAGACCGCTAAATAAACAGCTTTATCATTGTTTCTGCGCGCGTTGTTCTTTGATTGTTGTTGCAGCTGAGATCAGTGGACTCTACTTTGCAAGCGGACTAACTCTAATTGGTTGGTAAAACTTTATTGGGTAAAAACTTTATTGACTAACTCTAATAAATTGTTTCAGCTGTTGCGGCGACGAAATGGCGCTCGTAAAGCACAAGGACGTCGCTGAGCCCATATTTTTTTATTGCGTCGTCTAGCTTTCGAAAACTCGGAGTCCGCTAGAGGCTCCACTGTCGCGTTCGCCATCGCTCACATGGGTTTTTGAATGAGTTTCCTGTATTGGCGAAGCTATGGCGTATTTGTGTGTACTCTTTTAAGCTTAGGTATGTTTTTTGTAGTGTGGGGGTCCCATAAACATGAAGCATTCTCTAGTCAAGTTTTGACCAAACATTTGTAGCCTGCAAGCTGCACCTGCATCGGGGCTTCTGAGAGCTTTCCGGAGGTCCCATAGGGCTCTAAGAGCACTAGAGGAAACAGTATCGATGTGCTCGACCCAACTCAAGTCTTCTGTAATGGTTACACCTAAGTATTTACCCGCCGATAATTCTTTCATTACTTCACCATCTATAACGTATGAATACTTAGAGACCGTTCTTTTTGTTTTCTACTCGGGAGAGAGAGCACTAATAAACTTTTAGGACCATTCCCCAGTCGACACAACAACTTAAAATATTTTCTAGATTGTCGTTTAGTCTAGTTTGATTGACTTGAGATTTTATTCGGGTGTATTAGACGCAGTCATCAGTGAAAAAGCTCAACTTTAATTTCAGGGCTCAAGAGCGCTTATAATGTCGTTTATATATGGCAAGAATAAAGTAGGCCCTAAAAGTGATCCTTGGGACAACCCTGACGTGACTGGTAGAGTGTCCGAGCAGTGGTTATCAGTCTGCACATACTGAACGCGGGTGTCTAGGTAAGATCTAGTAAAATCGATCAGTTTACAGTTAATTCCAATCGCGTAAAGCTCTTGCAAGAGTTTACTGTTCTGGACTTTGTCAAAGGAATTGGCAAAGTGTAAGAGCACTGCATCAACCTGATCTGTGCTATTGATTGAATGCGCAAAGTCTTGACAACTATTAATCAGCTGCGTTAAATTTGATGTTCGGCCCCGAAAGCCGTTTTGAACGTCTGATAACAACTTATTTTATTCTAAGAACTGTGTGAGGTCCCGACAGACCACGTGCTCTAGCGTGTCTTTTTAATTCCTAGAGGCTTCACTAGTAAAACAAATGTTTCCAGTCACCAGAGTGTCGGACGTGCATTCCTATTAGCTTTGCATGTGTCCCGCTAATATGACATTGACAGCACGTAATATTAGCTCCACCATGAATTTTTCTTACAAGGAAATCAAAATACGGACCTGGGACTATATAATGGTAATATGGCGCTCGTGAACGCGTCCTCGACGAGTGTGGTCAGCCTCCCAGCTGTCCTGCTCATATATAAAAGTAGCACAAAAATGCCAAAAAATTACATCGCAGGAGACAGTGCGTCATGTCGGATGTCCGATCAGGATGGTTGGTCTCAGAAGCCTCGGTAAAACTTTCGAAATAATGCAAGTGTCGCTGTCGTCGCGGCATCATAGCTCGTGGCTGCCGATGTTTCCGTGAACTGTCAAGCCAGAGAAAAATAAAAGCCTAAGAACAGGCGTCTGCAACATCCACCACCACTCCTCTGACACCGCCAGAATCACGGTCAGCGGCAGCTCGACGCTTCGTTACACGTCATCAGACAAAAAATGAGGAACCACTTTTGAGGACAGAATAACCACGCAAGTCGGACACGGCTTATAGTCTCGACACTTAATGTATTAGGGCGATATTTGCCGACCAATAGCGCATCGAAGTAATCTGGTATGTCCATTTCGCTTTCTCATTATCTATGCGCAGTTCGCCATGTCGTAGTTTACACGTATTTTTGTGAGCGTATGTGCGCGGCGTCATTTTCTGAACTTACTCCGTTGATTACACTAGGTGGGTCAAACGTTGAATGAATGTATAAATGCCGGCTTACTGCACCGCCCTTGCTAACAGTCATCGTCTCGCCTCAAGTTTGCCAACTTAAAGTTTAGATAGAACAGCTATCCGAAAGCTAATTCTGCTTTAAAGTTCATGTATAAAAAAGAGCAATAGAACGAGAAGTTGTTTTGCACACTACACAACTTCGTTTAACAGTGTGTGCGTTTTGTGTGTGTGTGTGTGTGTGTGTGTGTGTGCTGCGTCGTTCGCTGAATATACTGCGTCGATTTCATTGACATCTCAACCGCATTAAATGGATTGAGACATACTGGCTCAATTAAAAATGTACTGCGCATACTAACATTTGTCCTTTTGCCTCATGTTGGCGAACTTAAAGATTACATTGAACAGGTTGGCTAAATAAAAGGCAATATCTAAGGTGATAAAAAAATAAACTCTCCACGTGAAATAAAATCCCACCCGGGACGGCGGATAAACCCTTATTTCCAGCTTGACACTGTTCCAGCGGAACTGTAGTTATCACATTTGGAGATATTTGCTTACTTATGTGTTTATTTTTTGTTTTAATTTCGATGTTGCATGTCAGGCTTCTTGTAAAAAGGATGCTTCGTGTCAAGAACCTTTTATTGAGATCACCTTAACTCATGGCATTTCAGGTGAGTTAGCTTTTGTACATTAAGAGCAAAGATAACTAGACTTGTTGGTATGGGTTTATTTCGAAAAAGCGCGAATGTTACACGGACGGAGGAAAGAACTTGATGATACAAGCGCTGACTTACAACTGAGATTTTATCTTGAATAGCCTACGGAAAAAAACATAAAATGATGACTCTTTGATCGTAATGGAATAGTGCATGCGTATCACAGAATTGGGTGCTATCGGCTATACAATTCTATGAGCGAATTTCCCCGATCTAAAATTTTTATCTTATATTCCAACCCTGCCAAAGAAGCCTGACTCACGCAGGTTGAGCTTTCCGTTTAATGAGAAAGCATGAACTGTAATATGGAGCGAACCGGCTTAATCAGATTAAGATGCTGCGAAAAACGGCAGCTCGATTTCCCTGTTTCATGGAGCGAAGCGAATAGTCTGTTGGAGCGAAACAAGGAACAAATACCAATTGGCTTTGACGCGTCATATCAGATGCTTCATCACGAAAGTCGCCGGGTCCGCGTAAAGTCAAAGCGAACGCGTCTCAATAAATGAATAAATATATAAAACAGAAAGAAAAGCACCGCAACGCACATACATGGTCACGGTAGTTAGGAGCCGAGGGGGCGCCGCGCCTGGGCAGTGGTTCAGCATGATGCCACCACCGAAGCCCAGTGTGAAAAACAAAGAGATGGAGCGCTGCTTGTGGGGACGCAATGCGTGTAAGAATGCGCTCGAATTCTTACACGTAAGCAAACTTAAACGCCTTCTCGATTTTTTTTTATTCTGTGAGCCTCAACAATTCTGCGAGTCTTTTGGTCCCTATGTTGATGCAACACTTTGGAACTTTTTAGTAGAGGTGTACATCCGCAGTGACGGCAATACAATGCCAAACGTTAGCACGCGGTTCCTGTTAACGAACTACGGTACTCCCGGAGGCGAATGTTGAGACATCTCCCTGATCGAGTTGCCTGTATAGTCATAATATCAGTGAGTGTTCTCATTTCAATTCAGACACAAATGTGGGATCGAAACTTTATTTGAATAAACAATATATATTATTGGAACGTACTTCAAGTGCAAAAGAGTAAACGTCAAGCTTGGTGGATTTTGTTTCTGCGTTTTCGAGTTATTGATTACTGTAGTGGCCGAGGCGAAAGCTTACGTTTTTACCACCTATCGTGGATCGAATGTTTGACCACTCGTTACTGTGTCACTCCTCAAGCTACTGCACAATGACCAGTGTTGTACATGTTACACAAGATAAGTGAAGAAATAGCTTTACTCGTTCGTTCGTCAAATATTAACGCGTTACTGAGATTCGTTACCGTCCGTCAAATTACCATTTATATCAAAATCTGAAGAACGTTACTTTATGTCTTTAGATTACGGTAATATTCGCAGGCAAACGACCGCGGATACGAAGCATTATTCGTCTAAACTGTGATTTAGTTGTGTCTTACATTTGTTTATCATGTTTATCGAGTATATTTATTTTAAGGCGAATAGCATTCTTTGCATACTTCACGCACTTTTCGTCTATGTATCTATCTATCTATCTATCTGGCTATCTAACCTCTTACGCCGCGGGTCGATAAATAAACAAAAAAGACCGGCGCCGGCGGGGATTCGAACCGTTGACTCTTTGATCAGCAGGCAGACGCGCTAACCACAGAGCTATGAAGGCAGTCATTCGACGGACTCTAAACGGTTGTTTATATCTTTACCATAGGACGCGCTTTACAGCGCTGTCACAGCTACCGGTGCGCGCGCGTTCCATGCACGAGGGCTCATTCCGCTCTCGTGAGGCTGAGCACGGCCGCTAGCTCACCCTCTCCCGCGCTCGGGAGAGGGTGATGTAGCGGCCGTGCTCAGCCTCACGAGAGCGGAATGAGCCCTCGTGCATGGAACGCGCGCGCACCGGTAGCTGTGACAGCGCTGTAAAGCGCGTCCTATGGTAAAGATATAAACAACCGTTTAGAGTACCGTTGGTTGAGACTAGCTGAGACGCCAGAAAGTCTGGTCGGTACCATTTTGAGTGTTTGTGCGTATGGCGCGTGCTTTGCTCGCCTTCCTAAGTGACACAAACGGACGTGCTGGGCTGCGGAGATCGTGCGCAGGGCTGTGAAAGTGTCAACAAATTTAGAATCGCCTCAAGAGTGGGCTGGCGTATCTAGAGCGTGCCGGCCACCTGACGAACGCGCATAACTCCGCACCGTTTGATGCTATTCGCATTAACGTAGATAATCATTCCCAAAGGATGGGTTCTGCTGTTATAATTTGGACTCTATGGACTTGCTGTTTTTTTGTCTTTTTTTTTCGTACGGGCGGTGTGTAAGACGATGGAGTTTCTTATTGAGTTGTCTTCTTAATTCAATTGTTGCGAAATCCTTTCAGAATGCCTAGACGAACGTCGACCAATTTGTGAAATTCCCAGCGAAATCGTGTGGAATGAAGGACAACATGCCACCAGCCAGAACAGCATGTGGGTATTGAACTACATCAGGAGCTGCTCGTGGCGGGTTAAATTGGCTGATGGGGCAGCGATAATCTACCCATCCAGTGAAGTCACCGTTCCTGGTGAGTCAGGTAGGATGAGTCGACTAAAGGCGAGGACGATCAACTGTTCAGGAAGCACGTGACTGAAATGTACGACGACCCACTCAAGGAAGCACTGCGTGAGTCTGTCTAGGCCGCCACGACCGTCTTCGACGTGCTTGGAGACGCCCCTACTCCGCATCTGCGCCTACTTAACCTGTGGTCAAAGAGGCTCCGCGCACTCCAACGGTACTGGCGAGGACCAAGGGCTACCTGGATACTACGTGAGGTGACGCACTTTACCATTGTGGCTAGACAACATGCTACCCGGCTCCAAAACCCGCGCTGGCTGGAGTCTAACCCCTCTTCGTCTGAAAAAACTTACATTCGCAAGCTGTGCGCCAAGAGCAATTCTATGCTTGGACAGAAGAGGGAACGTGTTCCTGCCTTCACCCCACCGTCGCTTCCACTACTCTTCTTTACGGCCTGTATCCCAACCTTCGATCCACTACGCTACTCAAGCTGCCTTTATGTCGTCCTCTAATGCAAGTGTAAACTCTCTCCGCTCGCTGCTCAACATCTTTGTTAGATCTGTTCTTCTAAGCAAACCGCCTCCCGGATTCCATATCCCGCGCCATTCCCAGTTTCACACCGCCTTATCAGTTTTTACCACCACCATCAAAATAACGAAAACAGCCAGCCACACTTTTTTTCTTAAGAAATGTATCAACTTCGAAGTAATCACAAAGGCTTTCTTCTACACACCGACTTCTCAAGTAACTGCGCTACCTTCAAAATTCCTATCTTGAATCCTTCATAATGCCGCTTATTACGTGATGAAAGCTTCCATTAAGTATCACCACGACCAGTATTTTTGTCTCCAACAGAAAACCCTATCTTCACTCATCCTCAAAGTTCGCAACGACTGCAACGACTGAAAAAAATATACCGATGTAAATCAGCTAATAAATGGCAAAAATTTACCCTTCGTCTTCTCCGAGTCCTTCTGCCAATCCGGAGTCGATGGCTCATGGGAATAGCACGACGTACCACTCACGCACATGTACAAGGGCAGAAGCCAAATTGTGCAGCTGACATACAGCAAGACCGGTCCGCTCAATATGAGGATATACGCCTCGAGCAGAATTTCTGCTAGCACCAGACAACTTGACCGCATTTCTCGATGCAACTCTTCAAAAACCGGCGGGTTTTACTAGGAATTCTGGCCCAAAGCCCCGACTGCACACGAAAGGCGATATATGAGTGTGTCTGAGAAATGGCAGCGTCGAAGTTAAAAGGAACATTCAGTTACATCACACACTGCCGCCAAAATAAGAAATGTGACTAAAACGTCAACAGAAAAAAAACATACTTGTTCTTTTCTTTGAGTCTTGAGGTCCTTTTGAGGCTTATCGCTTGCTCGGACTCTTAAACAAAGCGCCGTGGTTGCTTCGTTGTAACCTTTTGGCCAACTCAAAATAAAAAAAGTTAGTCTGGTCAAGTATACAAAAAAGGCAAGATTGCTAAAAGCGGGTTCTGCACCGACGGACTCGCTTTCCGAACTGTTTTCTGAATGCTCTCAACGATACTTCATGGTATGGCGAAAGTGATTATCGACGATTGGAGGCTACCATTGTTGAAAAGGCTTCGCAACAAAATATCTGTTAGCGACGGTCGAGGATTGGACGCAGTTAACAGCCTTGGGCTGTGAGGCACATGTATTCGAAAGTGGAAGCTTTCTCGCTGGAGTCGCGGCTTATAAAACACACGTTTTATTGATTTCAATCGATAAGGGTAACCAGCGACATTAACTGAATCCGTAAAAGTCTCCCAAATGCGAGAGATTGTTGCTTTCGGAAAAACGTCTGTTCAAGCAAACTGTTCCGTCTTTGTGGTGTTGCGACAGCAATCTTCGAGTAGAATGAGGCCCCTCTTGTTAAAAAGGCCTAACTTCAAAATATGTACCAGAGATGGCTGCAATGTTTGTGCAGCAGCTAACCCTGGGGCTTGGTTTGAGTCTAAGCATAAAAGGCTGCACCATTGAAACTTTTTTACCGAACGATATTGAAATGACTCTGCCCAAATTTTCCTACCTTTTTGCAAAGTTAACATAATGTGAATAATGCTTCAACTAAACACGATAAAGCTATCATTCAAATGGTACGAGCAGCGAGGGAATTTATTTCGTAGACGCTACTTTATAATAGTAAATAAATATTTTATTCTTTAGTCATTTAGTACCAAAGGAGTATGTTATAACGTTAATGAAATTACTAACGCTTTGCCCTTCCTGTAACGCGTTATTTGCAACACTGATCAACAAAGAGGAACTCGTGCAGGCTAAGTTTAGTAAATACACTTTTATCAAGAAAATACTTTTATCAAACTACCATATATTAAAATGAACCTGTAACGATTAGTTTGACAGAACTGCCAAGCAAAATTACAGCTGTTATTTCATGCAGTACTAGAGTACAAATATCGAGATAAAAGTATATCATGCATATTTTTTTACGTTTTCACATCTGCTAAATTTCAGAGAAAGATAGAAAAAAGGGCCATTCGGCGGCCAAGCAGCCTCCTTTCAGTATAAGACACAACCCGCTCAGAATAATCTCATAGCGTTTTATGCAGAAATATACGGCGCTGTACTAGTACCTGAGATCAATGTACTCACCTTACGCAGATATCAGAACCTTCTGACCGGGAGTTTCGTATGCTGCATTAAACTTTGCCAGACTTTTTAACGCGCGTCCGACGCTGCAGCTAGAACTCATCGACCTCCAGTGCTCACCAGAACTGAAGAGTATGCATCGTGAGTCTCAGCTGCTTGACTTCTACAGAAGCCTTGACAGGAGCAAGTACGGAAACCTTGTGGACAACGCATTGAAGCTTGCATCACTTTTTGGGAGCACGTATGTCTGTGAGCAGACGTTCTCGCTGATGACCCTCAACAAGAACCGTCTTCGATCTTCTATGACGGACATGACACTGCAAGATGTGCTGAAGACGGCCACCATTGCGATGATGCCGGATATTGAAAAACTGTCTGCAGCAAAAAGGTGTAACGTGTCACACTAGGTGCGGCCCGCGCAGTTTCCAATAAACATTTTTTGGCCCGCGTCATTTTTGAGTTGTGCACCCCTGATGTAGAAGGTCTGCGAGTCAGGATCGGCCGAGTGGTACATGGTATAAGGACACTTGACTTTCAGAACTCCATGCGGAAGAGGCTCCTTGGGGTCATAGACAAGTCTGTCCGGAGATGCTCCCAGCCATGGCAAAGATGGATCCACCATAACGCCACAGCAGGTAGTCTGGATGCTGTGGCCACAACAACGAAGTGCTCTTTCGTAGTTCCTCACTGCATGGAACGCGTGAGTGACACCATGCCTGCAAAAGAACAGGGGAATGAAAACATTGAAAAGAGTAATTTTCATGAATAGTTAAAGAATGGACGAAGGAGATTCTCGTACCGGTTTTAAGTTCATTTTAACAGTTACAACAACACAAAGGTAATCTGCTAGGGCAGGGATTCTTCTGTGAAGCGCTTCAGCGGTGTCCGCTGAGCTGAGCGTGAAAAAGCGGAGTCAGGCAGTTAGTTTTAACCCTATTTCTAATAAAAAGGGGCTGCTCCATAAGCCCCTGGCTCTGGGCGCTGCAAACAGCAAGCCAACCAACGCCCACTACCTGGCTATGCCCACATATCGATAACGGCTCCTCGTAAGCTGCCGACAGTGACAGAAAAAGCGGAACGCAAGGCTAGACTTGTCGCAGGTAGCGAGGGAACATCGGGCTCATCAAACCAAAGAGCAGAGATCACCGTAAGCAGTGCGCCGTCGCCGCCAGGAGAGCAGTGAAGTGCGTGCTTGCGATAATAGCCGCGTTTGCATTAATGCGACTTCAGCGTATTGACTCCAATCGGCCTTCAAATGAAGCCGACGTTTCAACTATTACATGAATGCGCACCGAGCCCTACGCAAAGGTGGCGTCATGCCGCGTCAAAGCTCAAAGTTAAAGCTGCGTTTCCGGCCCCGGCTGCACCACGTGACCACATTTTCCGGTGCATCGCACATTAAGGCTTTTCAACGCTTTCGGCGAGCGTAGAGATTGTGCCCGCCGTCTTCGATGCTGTACAAGAAGTTATGAGACGGAAGGAGCATCAAAACCGGAGCGTTTTGGGCTCCGGCTTGGACTGCTAGGTCAATGTGGATCAGAGTCGACGTACCTGTGCGCGGCCTGGTGAGCGAGATCATTTCCAACCACTGTGAGGACGCCACCACGCTTCGCCTTGCCAAACCTTGCCAACCGCGACCGCACTCTGAGGCCAAAAGGCTCCGGCACAGCCAGGAACAGCGCCGAGCAGTGGCGTCACGAGGGTCAGCAGCACCCGGGGCGGTAGCCCTACCCGCCCCCCCTGTGATCGCCGCTGGCGCCGAGGTAGGAGCTGCTTGTTCTGTGCTACCATGCAGTGCTAGGAGCTCTTGGCGTCGTTCGTGCTTGCGCTGAAGCCTCTTGAGACGCCCTCGGATGTGCAAGTCGTATTTCGCAAGGCTTGGACGGGGCCGCCCTCACCAAGCAGCTCAGCTATATTCCACTCACTTATGAAGGAAATAAAAGCTCGCGTTTCTTCTCGGGAGAAACCTGGGGCGACCACACAGGACCTCTATCTGCCGCCGGCAACAAGGGTGGCTACCGCCATGTTCTCAGCTGCTCATTCGCTGCCGCAACGAGCGCTTTCCCATAATCCTCCCCGTACCAAAATGTGATGCGACCTCCGTTTACATGGGTTAAATGAATGTGTTTTTGCCATCTCAATCCACCTCTGCCTGGCGACTTGAATGTGATGCACTTTCCTAGCGCATTATACCGTTTACATAATAGCATTGAATGCAACAGCTGAATTAGATGCGACTAAGTCGCATTCATGTAAACGCGGCTAATGAGGGTCCCAGTGCGGTGTTGCAGCTATCGCTGTGACTCTACTGTGGATTCACACACGCCGTTTTATGTTGTACTGCAAGTATTCTTGTGCATGCATCTTTCTATCAAAAATTGGAGTCTAGTTGGAAAGTGTGTGTTCTGAAAAGAGAAAAACTACCTTGCCCACAAGTAGTGTGTAAGCACTCACTTGGCGGCTCGGACTCGAGAAAGATATCGTTCTTCGGTGAGGTTTCGTAGCCCACATCCGTCCATGATTCTCGGGTTACAACGGCCCCAAATGAAGATGCCGTCAGCCTGTTGGTTTGGGCAGCTTTCCATGTAGTGTTCTTCGCTGCCTGGCGGCTATCCTTCTCAAGTTGGTGCGCTTGTTCCGGGGTTAAAATCAAGTTCTTTGTCGACAAACATAAGGTAATCCATAACAGGAAGATAAATATAAAATGCAGATGTGAAGCAAGCGGAACAATACCTGAAGAAGCGATGTGTTGGTAGCACTTAGGTTCTTTGTTCCCAGCTGGTAGGTGTTTGACGAGGTGGAGAGTACCGGCCACGCAGGGAGCACAGATTTTGCGGCATCTGCGCCACACTGCACAATGTTCGGGCTGATGTATGTCTTTATTTTTTGTGGAGACACTGGGTGCTGGTAAGATATTCCAGAGCCCTCGGGGACTATGCCAAACATTGAATCAGTGCCCAGCACATGCGGAGAACGCAGGTGCTTCGCAAAAGGCGAATCCTGGAGGTGGCCGAGATTGACGCCCAAAGTGTGGAGGTTTTGCTGCATCTCTGTCATGCTCCTCTTGCTTTTTCTGACGTCGTAGAGCTTCGAAGAAAGTGCTTCGAAGGCCCTCCTTCCTGCACGCTCCTCCAATCCAGGTCGCCGACGCTTCCAGGATTGATCTGCGATCCCCGAGGACGACGCCACTGCTGCGGGAGTTCCGTGCACGTCACTTCCAGGGGTGCTTCCCTGCACCATTCTTTTTTAGAAAGGCAATCATTTGTAGCAGTGCTAAAGAATGATTGCACAAGCCTTCTTTGGCAGCACAATGGCAGGTGCTCGTCGAGACCGAACCATCTGCTGCGATCGTTGCAGGTGCGTGGTAGGGCTTGGATGACTTCCTTTGGCTCGCGTAACACAACCCGCGCGCCGCGATGAAGCTCACATTCCTGTGTATAAGAAAAACAAGTTTTGCAAATGCTGATCGTACACTTTATAACGCGCAGTAGTCGCTAATGCAGAATCGACAACTTACTTGTTGTTAACTATTGCAGTTCCGAGCGACGACGGCTCAAAGTAGCTCTCCGTCATGAATTTGTAACTACGTTGCTGGTTACGCTCGCTCGTCTTCCGGGCGGCGTAATGCTTATTCACCTGGTCAGCAGTGGAGTTATCCGGAATAGTTGTCAAAGCTTTGCTCCATAAGAGACCGGCAGCGGCGGCGCCGGGCAAACTAGACGCTGCAGCGGCCGCCATACCATTAGCTCCACCCCCGCAACCCCCTCGATATCAGTGTTGTCTGTCGTGTTTTGAAGAAAAGCCAAGTTCAGCGGATC
>JAZHYW010027840.1:0-19470 GCA_037355805.1 Ixodes ricinus
GGTGTTTTTGTCGATTTCACTAAAGCTTTTTGATAGCCTAACTCATAAAATACTCTTACAAAAACTCGAACATTATGAGTTTTCGAGGCCGGCCCACTAACGCTTCTGGTCTCTTACCTCAAACATCGACATAACAGTACGTCATACCTAAACGGCTATTCATCTGCAACTAGAACTATCACATCAGGTGTCCCCCAAGGAAGCATTTTAGGTCCCTTTCTATTTAATATATACGTAAACGATATAGTGAACATAGATCAAACGGTTAAACTAGTCATTTATGCGGACGATACTAGCATATTTTTTTCCGCTGACGAGCCAAATTTACTGATAGCCCATGCAAATATAACGTTATCAAAACTAGAGTCTTGGGCACAGGCAAATTCATTGCAAATAAATACAAATAAAACGAAAGCCATTCTTTTTCGTCCGAAAAATAAGGCTGTATCATGCACTAATAGCCTCATCTTAAACACAACGCCCATTGAAATCGTTGGCAGCTTTAAGACACTTGGAGTCTACTTTTCTGAGAGCATGTCATGGGATAACCATGTACAATATGTAATATCTAAATTATCTTGCGTTGTCGGATTAGCAAACCGCAACCGCTCTATCTTACCAACTTCCGTCAAACTGATTATTTACAACTCTCTTTTTACTCTTACCTCAGCTATTGCCACCTTATCTGGGGCACGACCACAGCTGGAAACTTAGAAAAGATATTCCTGCTTCAAAAGAAAATGGTTAGAATTATCTGCAACGCCCCACATGACTTTCATACTGCTGGTTTGTTAAAAGATACGCTGTCATAAGCATACATAACTTGTACAGTTACAGGTTGACCGCTGGTTTTAAAAGAGATCAAAAACGAAACTCACAATTCCTGACAACTCTCGCGAGGTTAACTAGAAACGTTGTAACCTATCCTACACGGCACGCTGAATATTGGAGGATGGTACCTCATAGAACTAACTATGGCCTGCAAATGTTAAAATATACTTTACCACATTTACTTAACAGCTTTATTAGTCGTGACTTTCAACTGGACTCACTTTCCATGAATGAGCTTCGAAATTACTATGTTCAATAACCGCACAGTGTAACGGTTTTTGTGACAATCTGTCCTGCCAGGGGTGTTTTTGTAACAGCTATTTTTTTGCTTTTGTTTGTTTGTTTGAGCTGTTTTGTTCTGCCAATGTAGGAGGTCGGGGACCCGTCAAGCTGTTTTTCACAGCTTTTTTCCCAGGCCTACCCTTCATCATGTGATGGAAAAATAAAGGCATTATTTTTATTATTATTACGCAGTGAACGTACAGAAGTGCTTCCCGATTCTCTGTGCAACTTTTTTCCAATCGACCAATTTGCAGTGCTTTTTTAGAAGCCACTAAAATGGGTTTCATATTTTTTTTCTATTTTAATCTTTGAGTTTGTGCCTTGAATGACCAACGACTTTGATTAAATTTGGAGGTTGTATGTAAACTTTAGAAAACTGCCCGTGACTACGGAAAAAAGAGTGGGCGCGACTTGAACCGGCCAGTTCTGGATCGGCGGTTTTCGGGCGGAAAGAAAACCGAATTTCGAGCCGCAAATTCTGTTCTGGGCAGTTGGGCTCTCATATATCACGTACAACTACAAAACCTCGGCGAGCATAAATACCCTGTCAGTATCCCTTTAAAAAGAGTTTTGAATTCATGTGTACTTTACGATATAATTAAATTTGTAGTGGCTCTTTCCTTTAGACAGTTTTCAGTGATTGGACGGATTTAAAGGAGCGGTGCAACGATACTCAATTGGAGTGTTTTTCTCATTACACGAGCTTACTGGCACACCTGGGACTCAAGGATACTCACACGCAACGCCACTGGCCAAGAAACTCATTTGTTGCGGTGTAATTTCGAGGACAAAATCGATCATTTTCATTCAATCTCTCCTTTGCAAAATTTGATGACGTAACGTGGGGATCGCAGTACACCCATATGACGATATTTGAATGCGGTTCATAGATTGGACCCGAGCATTGCGTGGGCACTCGATTTGGGCTCGTGATAATTACTAGCTCGAGAAGCATTCGGGTAGTGGCCCGTGTCCAATGGCTGCAACGACGGCAATAGCCGAGCCATAACAATGCCTGGAACTCAGCGCGTGTCCTGTGCTTTGCCAACCCCAGCGCGTGGCTATGAGCAACATTGGCGGCATATGATCCGCTCCAGATCACGTGGCCGCTTGTTCTGGCCGCGAGTTGAGGGGGTGAACGCTGCTCGTTTTTCTTAAGTTTTTTTCTGGGACTTCTATCGCGTGGGGTGAAAAACGAACGCGTGTTTCATAGGTCATTAACGTCAGGGATCCGTTTTAAGCGGTATTTGCGGAAAGTACAAAAAATTGTTGCATCGCTCCCTTTAAGAATCTATTTCCCGAGCCTCCAAAAAGGCATAGTGGAAAAACAAGCAACTTTTTTAGGTGATGGGATTTTAAATAATTTAAATATTTGATTTTTATTCAGTTTAATCTTAAGAGAAAACAGATTTAAAAATAACATTTTAAAATCATAATTTTAATTTCTTTTTAGATGTTTTTTATTTTGCATTAATTTAATCAAAAACAATTCCGGCGCTTTTGTTTTGCGGTCACCTACTGCCAACCGGAACGCCTTATGTGAAGAAAGTTGACTTCCACATCCGAAAGGAGGCTGATCAAAAAGTCACAGCATATCCACGTGCGTGAATGATGATGAGTGGGCGAAGCTCCGGAGTGAATCGTCGGTAAACCAGCGATTCTTCCGTTAATTCGCCCACTCATCGCCATGTAAAGACGTGAGAAACACTGTGTGTGTGTGTATACAAACCACAATCTATCACACACACCACAGCTATGGCCGAACGAAACGTCTAGAAAGTCTCGCTTAAACCGCGCGTCGGCACCTTCGGGCTGAGCTCGCCTGATGCGTTTTGCAGACGCCTCACGAGCTCTCGCTGCATCGGGGTCTGCCTGCCGATACGCGCGCTGTTCTTGCCGCTTCCCGTTCCCTGACGTTCTGCAGATCCTCTTGGCGCCGCTGCCGTGCCGCTTCGGCTTCCCGCTCTCGTACGGCCGGATCTTGGCGACGCTGCCGTGCCGCTTCGGCTTCCCACTCTCGTACGGCCGGATCTTGGCGGCGTCGCCGAGCAGACTGACGACGCGATTCGGCTTCCCGCTCTCGCACGGCCGGATCTTGGCGGCGTCGACGCGCAGCCTGACGACATGCTTCGGCCTCTCGCTCTCGCACGGCTGGATTCTGTCTGCGAGCGCGCGCTGCCGCCGCCTTGCGCGCTCTCCGCTCCGCAACATGAGCTAAGCGCCATCTGTCATCTCTACATAAAGTTAATTCCGGAACACGCCATCTCTTGAGCCATTCATAAACTAAACTTGAAGTGGCTACATACAGAGGAGGGACAGACCCACGGCTTAAGGAGCTTCGCCCCTAAAAAAGAAAGCACACCACATAAACAGCCACACCCAAACGTCGATTGTCCAGTGATTCCAAGTTTTATTGTAGTCTTACTTAGATTTATATTTGTCACTTTTTGTACCGTCCAAATAATTTTTCATGAAGTACAGACTTCATGCCATGCTGCAGTGGTCCGGAAATATCATTTACCCGTTCGTTGGGGACGGAACTTCTTTGAGGCAATTCCTCCAACGAAATCGGCACTGCATACCCGCGAGTGTGGGACGGTATTTTAGTTCGTCCCATGGGCGCTAAAATACGCAGGCGTTACGGTACCAAAACAAACGCAGAGCGCAAAGCGGCAGTGCAGAATATGTCAGTCGTGCCGAAAAAGTATCAAACACGATCGGGAGACCAAATTTCTCGCGTGGTACAGCACGGGTCCATCGTTGTCGTTGTCCCACAAAACATCAGCGAGTTGAAAGACTATAAAACTTTGTCCCCACGAGACACGACGCATGACTATTGCAGCACTTAACGATGCAGCAGTTCATGCTATCAAGTTTCTACCCATCGCAACCGCACCGCTCCGACCTCAATGCGTACCAATGTACGCGGCGTGGTTTTGTTTCGCTGGGGTTTTCACAGGCTGCCTTCGGTAACGACCGCGTGGCGGCGCGTCGGTGGCGTCGCACGGAGTGTATAGTGAATTTGAAATGTTTTGTATTATTATTATTATTACTTTCCTCCGAAAATTCCACGGCCTTCCTTTAGTTGCATAAACACGTTCCGCCTCACGCTTCGAACATTTTTTTCTCTGGCCGTGAAAAGTTAGCAAGAGGAAAACTTTGCTGCAGAAACCGGCAGACTTGACATGGTGACCTAGTCGCGCGCACACATTGTATTGGCCTAAGAACATCCGATGCGCGTCGCTGCATGACGTCTTTGCGACCAATGGGCACACCCGGGATTGCCGCGTTCTTTTATTTCTATATTCCGATAAAAGTTAAGAATGCGCCATATAAACGCTTCAGCTGTGGCACCAAATAGCTTCACGGACCAACCATACAGGGATACATGGTTTGGCGCAAAAAAAGACGGACACAAGAGAGAGTAACAAACACGAGCGCAACTTACAACTGTATTGAGGAAACCTTTAGAAAACATACAGATAGATCGTCAACATCAATGCGTCCACGCATGCGTCATGTCACTAGCACACGCTCGTCACAGAAACTTATCAAGGAAGCGTTTTTCAGCATTAAACAAACTTATTGAGGTATCGCTCACACATAGGTCGCCTTTCTTTTTGATAAAGAAGGCTTCCAACAGCTCACGTGCATTTTTGTCCCTTTCTTCCGCCCAAAATTACAGTATCAGTAAAGCGTGGCTCACACTTACAGTTTCTGCAGTGTGCAGGCAAATGTGCCCCGTCATTAGTCTTTAAATTTTGAGCATGCTCCCTGAGACGGTCGTTGGCACACCTTCCGTCTGCCCCACGTATGTCTTCCCACAGGTGAGCGGGATTTCATATACGACCTCTGTTTTGCAGCCAACAAACGGCCGGGCATGTTGGCTGCAAAACAGAGGTCGTATATGAAATCCCGCTCACCTGTGGGAAGACATACGTGGGGCAGACGGGAAGATGTGCCAACGACTCGTCTCAGGGAGCATGCTCAAAATTTAAAGACTAATGACGGGGCACATTTGCCTGCACACTGCAGAAACTGTAAGTGTGAGCCACGCTTTACTGATACTGTAATTTTGGGCGGAAGTAAGGGAACAAAAATCACGTGAGCTGTTGGAAGCCTTCTTTATCAAAAAGAAAGGCGACCTATGTGTGAGCGATACCTCAATAAGTTTGTTTAATGCTGAAAAACGCTTCCTTGATAAGTTTCTGTGACGAGCGTGTGCTAGTGACACGACGCATGCGTGGACGCATTGATGTTGACGATCTATCTGTATGTTTTCTAAAGGTTTCCTCAATACAGTTGTAAGTTGCGCTCGTGTTTGTTACTCTCTCTTGTGTCCGTCTTTTTTTGCGCCAAACCATGTATCCCAACGTTCACCAACTCGCCCAACAACAAACTATTTTACAACCATACAGGATCGGCAGTAGACATGACAATGGGGAGGGGGGGGGAGCACTCGATTGCTAGCCCCGTTCGGATAGAGGTGCGTTTTGTCCGAGTCTTTTTTGTCCTTTTGCGGGTGAGCAGTATATTCTGATTCCCACGGGCGTCAGCGATACGCAATGAGCAAAGAGCGGACTATTTGTTCATTGCGGAAGGACACTGGCAGGGGGCAATGAGGGGGCGGGAGAAGTGTCTCACAATACCTGATAACTAGAATTCCGCGTCTACTGCTGGAGATTGCACTTACAGTTTAGAATCCCAAGAGACTTGTAGTACATAGTTTTCCTGTTTTTCAATTGATTCCAGTGAGATCATAATGGTACGCATCTACACAGTGAAGCTAATTGGCTTAATTAGTATTAATTAAGGACAAAAGCTCGAGGCGCTTATGGCTTCGTTTATCTTTCTGCCATTGTTTAAACTCGACAATACCAAAGCCAACAATAGAAAAGCTCCTTGTGTTTTTTTGTTGTTGTCTTCTACTCTTCATATTCGTAGTTATCTTAGAAGGCACGTCAATTATTATGGTTCAAACACATTTTTCTTAAGGTTCACCGCACAGTTATTTTGGGCAAGAACGACGCCTCTCTAGCCCACCATAGCATAAGTACACGTTTTTCGACTCTTTCGATGCGAGAAAAAAGAAGCTAATCGCCCTGGTAAGCACTGAGAGCAGACGGCAAAAGCAGACGACGTGAATTAGAAGGCACGTCAATCATTATGGTTCAAACACTTTCAAATACACGCGATCAAAACAAGCAGACGCAGCGACGTCGCTCAGACGACCGAGCGTCTGCTCCCCACTGAAAAAGTTAAGAAGTCGCGCGCAGAAAATAAAAAGAAAAGAAAAAGAAAACGAAAACCAGCGGCAGCGAGCACAGACTTTTGTGGGTGGACGGAAGTGAAGGCCTGGCGTGATCCAGTGCCCCCGCGGCTCGGAGGAGAGGCAGCAGCTACCGTGAACCAGAAACTACCGGGACGGTGGCCCCAAACTCGCCGGCCGTCAGAAATTCGCCGGGCCTCCTGCGGTCAGCGCTACGTCCACGGCCGCCCAGCCTCGTACCCTTTCAAACGAAATATACGAGGCGGCCCACCCGGCCTACCTGAACTTCGACCGGCATTCCTTGCGCACTGGGACGACCAGCACCTATTTGTTTTAGAAATACTCCGGGTTGGCCCTCTTCTTGTTTGTTTTTATCCCGTATGTTGATTGTCACGGAGTGTTTTGGGGTCCTATTTTATTCCCGATATGGCACGAGCTGGGCGCAGCTAATGGGGAATTGTAGTAGACCGTTCCCTCAGCCTGCAAATTACCAGGATAGCGCTCCGTAATCCGCCACAAGACCTTGAACTATGCAGACAAAGCTGGCGGCGCGCACGCAGCTGCGGCGTTTTCTTGACGGATACCGTAGCGGAGGAGAAAAACGGTCTACTAGAATTCCCTAATGTCGGCGATACAGCCGAGCGACTGCTCGCTTTGCACGCTCACCTGTATCTTCGGTGTCTCCCTGTGTTCCGTGGTAGTTTCCTCGTGCTAGGTCGGCTTAAATGGCTGAAGCTGGAGGCCGTCTCGTTGCCGCCGTGCGGGTTTCTTTTCGGTATACCTGGGATTCCGGCGACAGCGGCAGCGGACCTCAACCCCACGCGACGGGACAAGTGAAGCTGCAAGCGCTTTTTATTCGCGTCGTCTGCTGCTGCTTGTCGGACCGTCGGTTTTGATCCCTCTTGACAGGCGGTCGTTTTTTGAGCTACATATCTAATCGTGCGCTGCGTGGATCATGTTCATACGAGCCGGATTAAAATCGTCGCGCCTCGGGTAACGCAAAGACCGGCGAATTCGCGTCGAAGTCTTTTTTTTTTTTTTCCTGGAGGACGGGGGCGGGCGCCGTGCATTCAACCCGCCCCAAGCACGGATTCGGCCTTGGAGAGGGCCACCTGTGTGCGCGTCATGGGATGCGCCCGATGATGTAGGCGACGTGTTCTGGTGACGTAACTTTGCGTTCTTTCCAGGGATTCAAACCGTAGCCGTAACCGAAACCAAGAACCATTTAGGAACGAAATTCTTCTAGTAATCGGAACCGAAACGAAACCAATATTTAAAATTTATAAAAACCGTAACCGTGACAGTGACCGTAAATTATTTACAGGTAACCGATATTACCCGATATAAACCAAAAACACAAATATTATCTTGCGAATTCGCGATCGATTTTCTTAAAAGCCCCATTTTTAATTTTCTTAATTTTTAGTAGCAGTGACAAATGATAGTGGTTCAATATAATATATAAATAGAAAGTGTTGTATGCTATTTGTATGTCCGCATTGAAACTTTAATCTCGTACATCCGCAGCATTCCTGGACCCGGTCTCTTTGCACCCTCTCTTGGCTATTCTCAGCAACACGCAGTAAAATTATAATTTCAGGCAAACTACTGCAGAAATCCTTAAGTTCTCCGGGATATCTATAGAGGGCACTAATACACTCTTATTTAATACCTGCTTGAACCTCAGGATTGTATACTTTTTATTCCTGGGCCTGATATAATATTGTTGCATCGGGTCCTATGAGCCGCTTTGACAAATTTTGAAATTTCTTCTCACTGAAATGAAGAATCGTAAAGTTCCCTAGGAATATAATAGCTGCCGACTCATAGCACACACCGCAGCTAATATTTCGGTATTTTAATTAATACTTTTTATTCCTCGAGACTTTCAAATTCGGCCCGCTTTTTGCCCCTGTAAACATATCACTCCGCCGTGCACCAAGAAGCTTGCGGCCAAACTACCTTGACATAGGCTTATCGAAAAAAAGATTTGTACGATGCGTTTGTGACAGCATATTGACTAAGAATGTGGCGGTTATAACATGACTATAATAATTAGATGTTTACAATCAAAATTTGTGCCCTGGATTTCAAATATAAGCAATTGTTAGGTAAGGTCAGAAAGACTTGCATTGCATATATTTTGCTTCGAATTCGCCTTGGTGTTCGAATTCGAAAGGTTTCGATATTTTAGACCGTACGAAAGCTCAAATTCGAAAAACTCGCAACTTTCAAAAATCGTGGAGTTTCGAATTCGAAAAGTTTGAAGCTTTCAGGGTTTCTAAAAGTTCGGGGTCGATTATTTCGAATATTTTTTTACTTGAGGTTCGAGAAATTCGAAGATTTCGAACTTTCCTAACTTGAAATTCGAGAGATTCGAATATTTCGAATTTCTTTGGATCTGAAATCGAAAAATTCGAACGCTTCGAGTTCTTATAGACATAAAGTTTGATAAATTCGAAGATTTCGAATTTCTTTCTACATAAAGTTCGAAAAGGTCGAAGGTTTCAATTCTCTTTTAGGGCTAAATTTGGGAAAAAACTTCGAAGGTTTCGAATTTTTTCAAGTCCAAGTGCGCAAAGTTCGAAATCCGATTTTCATGTTTTGCCACAGTTTCAGTTTCAAATAACGTTTTCACGCCTTACTGCTTTTCACGAAATCAGGTTTAGAAAAGTTCGGGTGTGATATTTAGACTGGGCGAAGTTGTTCAGGCAATTAAATGAGACGACGAGTGTCCCGGATGTGCTGGAATATTTGCCAGTGTAGAGTGACGTGTGAGCATAGATCAATAATTGTGACCGCCAGCCCGGGGGGGGGGATGTCATTAACGTGCCTCACGAAGTAGTGATCACACGAACGCACTGTTTAACGATACTCAACCAGTTCGAAAAGGCCAGGTTCAGGCAGGTGGTTGAGGCTCAGAAAAACCTTGAAGCGATCTGGCAAACTGCCTCCCAGGGTTGGGCAGAAATACTTAAAAATGTATTTGGAAATACAAATACTGGGATACATTGAAATAGTAGCTAAAATACTGATACTGAAATATATCTGTAAAAATGTATCGCGATACGTATCGGAAATACATTTTAAATAGAGCCGAAAAGTATTTGGAAATACAAATACAGGAATACATTTTAAGGAGGACAGAAATACAAATACAGAAATACTGATACTGCGATACATTTTTCAAATTTGTTTGAGACGCCAATTGAGATGAAGCTTGAAGTTTGAAGTTGAAGTTTTTGATCTCGAAATTACTTTTTCTTACGCTTGGCACTTTGCCTTGAAGGCAGTGGTTTCGGACGACAAAAAGTCTTCAATGGACTCAAAAAAACAACAACAAAAAAAATCAGCAGAACCCATCCTTTGGGAATGATTATCTACGTTAATGCGAATAGCATCAGACGGTGCGGAGTTATGCGCGTTCGTCAGGTGGCCGGCACACTCTAGATGCGCCAGCCCACTCTTGAGGCGATTCTAAATTTGTTGACACTTTCACAGCCCTGCGCACGATCTCCGCAGCCCAGCACGTGCGTTTGCGTCACTTAGGAAGGCGAGCAAAGCACGCGCCATACGCACAAACACTCAAAATGGTACCGACCAGACTTTCTGGCGTCTCAGCTAGTCTCAACCAACGGTACTCTAAACGGTTGTTTATATCTTTACCATAGGACGCGCTTACAGCGCTGTCACAACTACCGGTGCGCGCGCGTTCCATGCACGAGGGCTCATTCCGCTCTCGTGAGGCTGAGACTAGAGGTCTCCCGAGCGCGGGAGAGGGTGAGCTAGAGGAGAGGGTGAGCGCGGGAGAGGGTGAGCTAGCCCTCGTGCATGGAACGCGCGCGCACCGGTAGCTGTGACAGCGCTGCAAAGCGCGTCCTATGAGTAAAGATATAAACAAATGTTTAGAGTGCGGTGAATGACTGCCTTCATAGCTCTGTGGTTAGCGCGTCTGCCTGCTGATCAAAGGGTCAACGGTTCGAATCCCAGCCGGCGCCGGTCTTTTTTATTTATTTATCGACCCGCGGCGTAAGAGGTTAGATAGCCAGATAGATAGATAGATAGATAGATAGATACATAGACGAAAAGTGCGTGAAGTATCCAAAGAATGCTATTCGCATTAAAAAGTTTCTTTAATGATTAACCATGGTCCCTTCGCTGACATTCTGTCTGTCTGACGAGGGATGCGAAAACACTTCGACCTCTAAATCATTTATATGTCACCATAAATGCCATCAAAACGTCACCACGCCCCTGTCCAATAAGGATGCCCCTGTCAAAATTGATCACATGACGTCACGGTGGAATGAACTGGTATATCTTTATGTGTAGGTGTGGCCTTGAACATAAAACTCTACCACGCAGCTGTATGAAAGGACAATACGTATTTTCGTTGTAGGTTACCTCGTTGAAGATCGTGCAGGCAGTGTCATTTGGAATTTTTGAGAATAGTGGACCACCTAAAGCATCCTGGAACACGTCTTATCTTCTGTTACGGTCGAAAAAAACGATACGGTGGCAGCCCTGTTAGTGAAGGTTCTTCTTGCCGACCCTCTGCCACCGACGCATAAATTGCAGTCCTCAAGTTTTGCCTAGAATCATCTAAACAGAGAGATCGTGGATTGCGACCTGATATTGCCGGCACAGGTCCGAGCTCTCCGAGAAACAGCGCGCTCGAGACGAGTCGCAGTTGTACGAAGTCTGGGTTGGCACAGCGAGGCCATGTCTGGCCTCCTTCCTGGGTTTCGGATCACCAAAGCAGCGGGTCACGTTCACGTCGACTGATGACGTACCCTTGAGCCGTGCAATATTACGGGCGCAGCCGCAGATGCATTCAATTATGTGTTGAACTTCACTGCGTGAGTCATGCTACTATTTCAAGTCAACCACCACCAGGCTCGTGCTGCAACGGTCTGTGACTCAGCTTTGCCGGCTGGGTGTACTGTGTACGCTAAGGCAAGAGAGACGGTTAGCAGTGGGCATTGGATGCCAGCAAAAAATAACTCAAGAAATCCCTACCTAAGGACCTGCGACAGAAGATGCTCTGACTCCACTCCTGGCACGCCACCTGGTTCGAATCCCCGACAACGCAACACTTCTCAGAAGAGAGAAGAGGACGCATAGAAAAATAGTTTGGAGAATCGGAAGGAACCTTGGTCAGCATAGTAACAATGCCCAAGCATCTCCTTAAACCTAATGTCCTCAGAAGCAAAAAAAAAAATGCGTTTGGACTTGTATTTTTTTTTTTGAGGAGAAGGGGGGGGGTGAGTATTCCTCAAGAAATGTAACGAAATACATTTCATCCTGATTGTATCGCGATACAAAGAAACATTCCAAATGTATTTCGATACAGGAATACAAATACTGGCGAAAAAAATGTATCGCGATACAGAAATACAGATACGAAATGTATTTCTGAAATGCTATCGCGACACATTTGTAGCGCGATACTACTTAACCCTGCTGCCTCCTACCGCCTTGCACGCTGGTAGTCTCTGATCGAACACCGCCCCAGTGACGCTGGCATAAAGTAAGTTTAGTTTGTACATGATGCAAAATCCTGAGACTGGGAATGAAATTTGAAAGAAAAAGTGTAAGAAGACAGAAACAAAAAGGACAGGACAACGTCTCAAACTTAACCCAGCTGAAAACTCAGCTCAGGACAACGTCTCAAACTCAACTCAGCTGAGTTTGAGACGTTGTCCTGTTCTTCCTTTTTCTTACACTATTTCTTGCGAATTTCATTCTCAGTCTCGGGATTTTGCATCATGATCAGCATACACCAGCTCGCCTGCAGCTTGACAATTTTTTAGTTTGTAATTGCTTCCGAGGTTTATTTTCCGGGACGGAAAAAACGCCGAGCAAAAAGCACAGAAGCTGACACAGCTTGTGGTCGAGGAGCGTTCTACCATACCAGTGGCGTCGGAAGAGGAAAAACGGGGCGTGAGAGGGGGGGGGGGGGGGCTCCAGTCTCTTCTCTCCCCCAGATATTTCCGACTGTTAAAGAAAACAATACGGGGAAAGAGGACATGGTATAGCTTATGATAATCTGAAATTATTTATGCATATGTATATATAGCTACTGTCGCTCTTCACTGCATAAAAGATTGCGTAGATGGTCATTGTAAAACTCGTTGTCAGAAAGCACTACTCGTCACATGCTCGGTGGTTCGGAAGTTCAAAGCTATGTCTTTACGACCTAAATAACTGTGCAATTGGTAAAAAAATAATAAATAAATAAACATAACAATAAACGCAAAAATAAAAAGCTGAAGAAAAAAAAAACTATCAAGAACCTGCCGGAAGTGTTGTATTCTTGCATATTCAGAGGCCCAGAACTACGAAACAAGTTTCTCCTACCAAAGTGTGTACAGAAACACGTCCCAAAAACGTTAAATATATATATATATATATATATATATATATATATATATATATATATATATATATATATATATATATATATATAATGTATTTTTTATGACGTGCTGAACTTGAACAATTTTAAAAATCTTCCCCCATGAGTATTCCTCAACGTGAAAAAAAACAATAAATACATTATTTTGTATTCTGCAGATGCTAATGATATGTAATGTCTGTGGTGTTAATTTAAATGCGATACCTCGAACAATTTAGACGAAACAAATTACCAAGTTTAGGGCATAATTGCGCGTAGATACATATTTGGATATTTCTTCGAAACTCGTCTTGAAAAACAAAACTCATATCTTAAGACGACACTTACCTAGGCTATACATAGATAATTTTTAAAAAGTTTAACATCTCTACTATAAATAGCTTCGGCTATAGCGCGCTTCAAATATGGCACAAACGACAATTGTCAAAAACCCGTCGTCCTTCCTCGCTCCTTCGGGCATGCCAGATGATTGAAATAAACGGTATTGTCTTTCGCAAGGAATGCGGCACCGCGTGTAATAATTTGAAAAAAAAAAAGAAATTCCGAATGTACCTCACTGCTTGAATCCAAATGAAACCGCCTGCCGGTCTTTCGAAGTTCGTCAAACTTTTGACTTTTCAGGAATCAAAAGTTCGACAAATTTTCGAATTTTTAGATTAATAAGGTCGAAAGTTCGAAAATTATCAAATTTCTTACCATAGGAAGTTCGAAAGTTCAAAAAGCTTTGAACTTTCTAGTGCAAGAAAATCGGAAGTTCGAAAGTTCGACAAGCATGGAATTTTGCAGCGTAATAATTTCGAAACTTCGAAAAGCGTCGAACTTCTTAGGTTAACAAATTCGAAAATTCGACTTTCGTCGAATTTCTCAATATAGAAAGTTCGGAATTCGATATCTTTCGAACCTTTCGAACCACTTGATTCGGTCATCGAACCTTCGGTTCGAAGAAAGCTCGAGGCATCCCTAATACAAATTCCAAAACTACACCATACTAGTGGCGCACATCACCGAAATAACATACGCAATACAGAAAATAACAGATTGTCTCTTGAACGTAAAACGGCAAAATACACATAATTGGGGAGATTTTTTGTTTTTAAAAGCCAAATTCAGAAAGCTAAGCTAAACTAATATTTGCTGAAACTCGGGGAATATCGTGCGCATCGTTTCGAAAAAGTATCAAACGAAAACACCACGCAAAACATTTGACGTTGTTTTACACCTCGAGACACTGGCTTGCACTTTCGCACCGACTGCCGGCGTAGCCGTGAAATGTCTGCGACTGATGATAATAATAGCTTATTTGCCAAAAATAAAAAATGATGACTGGGCGCGGACCTCCCTCCGTCAGGGCTGGATTCGGCGCTGTTGGCGTTCTGACTAATGCAAATGAGTGGAGTGGAATGTATTCCAATGTATTCTCCCTAGTAAAGTATTTGGCCCGACGCAAAACGGTGAAAAGGGTGGGAGGCCCGATAGATGCACAGGAGAGGAGGATCAGATTGGCGGTCGCGCGCTTCGAATTCTCCGTTTATCTTGCTCTAGGCTGAATACATGTCTGTCTGTCTGAGGGTGAAGACATCCATTGTTGCCCTGAATGTGCCAGCGCGTGACGCTGTCGCGCACTCGGTGCGTGACTTGGGCGGTAAAATGGCATCTGTGCATTAGCCCAAGCTACGCGCTCGAGTTGAGTGACACACCAGATTGCGCGCGCTTCAAAATGCATAAAAATACGATTGGGCGGAAAAATGGCTGTGATGTCAACGCTCAAGCAAAAGCGCGCGTGTGTATGAAGGCACTCTATCTTGCTCTGAAGCCCTTCTATCCTGGGAAAAGTGGCGGCATTCATTGTTGTGGAAATGCTCGAGGCACGTGCCGCGTGCCACTTCTGAGAAATTCATGGCGTTTAAAATCTAGCTCAGTGCTGCGCTGTGCCGCCATGATCTTCCCAAGGGCTGCACGTTGCACGTGCCTCGTGCATCGACGGACCTTGCACTATTTTTGAAACATGAAGGGGCTTTATCTTGCAGAAGGTTGATACGCCACGTGTCGTGAGAATCGGGAACTAAAACAGCGTGTCTCAGAAAGCTGGCCATGGAATGTGCGCTGTGAATGCGCGTTCTCATCGGTGCTGTTATGGCCAATATTGTGGCATGGATGTGATTAATGACCTAATATCAGTACTTGCTTTAGCATGTAGCGTAAAAATATGAATAGGGATACAAACAGGCATAATGCGGAGTAAAGAATGCGGTATCTTTAAGTTTGCTTGCGCTACACATAAACTCCCCGCATAATTTGTGGCGCATTTGCTTCGAGGTAGACACCACTTCCCCTCAGTCTTTAATTTCCGGCTCTGAGATACAGGTGGTATAAGTTATGGCGGCCACCTAGTAGATCACGCAATCAAACCTGCGCTCGTCTGCCGTCAGTGCATCCAGTGGGCTTCAAAGGACTCTTTGGAAACCGGCAAACACGAATTATCGCTAAACCGGGCATTTAAAGGGTAACTGCAAAGAAAACAGACGTGTTTTTAAACAGGCTAATTGGGACAAACATGTCTCAAAACAAATGTTCCGCGAAAAAAAATTTTTTTAGCAATAATTACGTTGCAGGACGTCATTTAGTCGGAGTCAGAACCTCTCCACCATTGAAACTGCTGCTGTTTCGACCCCCGCGGAGGAGAACTACGCCCCGCCCCTCACTCTTATATTTGCTCTTTTTTGTTGGACTTGGCTGCTGAGTTGAACGACGCAGCGTCTCGACTACCGGTGAGATCTGGCAACAACGCACGTTCAACATGGCGCCGGTATTGTTTTGGTTTGACGGGACACGAGAAGCTGCGCGGTTTGCGTGCGCATAGCAAAGACGAAACCGGAGAAGTGCCCCTGTGATGTTCCCGGAAGACGGAAAGTATCATTCGTAATCGTCGTGTGTGCTTTGAAAGCGGAGGAGTCACAGGGTCCACGAGTGCGCAACCACAAGCCAAAGTTCACGACAGCGCTGCGTTGACTTCGGCGATCTCGTTCTGTTTGGTGCAACACGGCGAGAGCAACAAAGAACTGAAACGTTCGTGGTGTGTGTGGTGCGATGCTTGGAAGTAGACACCCACACTAACACGGAGCACAAATTGGTTGTTGTGGGGTTGAGGTTCAACGGGTTCAGTCCCGTCGTCGTCAGCTGATCCACTCAAACTGGTCCGGAGGACGCAGCGAGCGTTTTTAAAAGTAAATCTTCCTTCGTTCCGTTTCAAAATCGTGGAAGACTCCCGACGCATACCGTGAGTAAAAAGTTGCGGGCTTTTTCAACGTAATTACATCGTTTTAATTGAACAATGGAGTCCGAATTGTTGTCCTAAATCTGCCATTTTTATGCTTCGTGTTGTTGGACTGCGTTTGCACAGCGACGTGTTTCGCTCATCGTGCGGTGTGAATAAATTTGGGCAAGATTTCCTACCTGCCCACAGATGCATGAACTGAGACCATTTTTTACGCAGTGAACATAGTGCTTTTTTCGTTATTTTGGAAGAGGCGTTGTGCATTGATTACGGTACAATCACTTGAAAGTTCAGAAATAAGGGAGGGCGAGCAAGCTTTCAGAACTTTGTCTTTTTGCTCCCTGGCACTGCCTTTCAAGTTTGTTTCAGATGACATACCTACTAGCAGGTACAAACTGCTCTAAAGCAGGTAAAAGACCGGGAAGTCGGGACGGTGCGGACTCCGTGTTTAGCGCTTTTCGCAAGGTGACTGGGGAAGTGCTTTTGCAAGGTATGCGGAATATGCAACCGAGTTTATTATGCCCGTCGTTTGCGTCTCTCCAGCAAAACGAATAAGATAATCTACAAAGCAGCGATCACAAGCCAAGATTTACGATAAGAGTACACATTCATTCAAACAACTTTACGCAAGATGGTTCAGAAGCCAAGAAAAAAATCTGTCGGCTAACGCAGAACTTGGACGTCCAAAGGCTTCTGCGGACAGCTATTACGTAATAACCTTGCTGTGTCAGGGTTTTTTACGTAACAGCTGTGTCTAGTCGCGGACGTCTAGTCGACGGACTCCGGAGCGATATGACGAGGACGTAACTGGACACGTTTGTCGCTACGCAAACGCCCGATTGCCTCCTGCCATATAGCATTCCTTTCGGGGCGACATGGCTGCTGGAAGGCTCGCTGTCGGGATCACCCATCTGATATCTCCGAAAATGTAACATTTGCACGCGCAAGCGCCAAAAAAAAAACGCACGCTAAGCAAGCTAAGAGGAAGACGAAATAACCGCGCTATGAAAGCCAAAACCCCGCGTCGCTTCCTATCACTAACAAACGCGATAGCTGCTAAACACACACTACTTTACTTCAAGAAGTCTCACTCAAGCCTCTGGGTCAGCACGAAACACTGATCACTTCGGTGAAACGGTTAGTCGAGGTAGGCGAGACAGGCGTGAACAGACACTTCGACGGCCATGAAAGAATGACGAAGCTTTTGTTTGTTATGGCATGAATCCAAACGGAAGTGCCCGTCTTGTAAACCTTTTGTAAAGAATAATAACTCTCATCACATGGGTTATTCTTTAATCTTAAAATTATGCCGCTCAAAAAGGAAATTAGAACATATAACATAGGTTTAACTACCAACATCTAAGCTGTCAATCAATCTCTTAGCCAATGAGAAGTATAGCAGCCAATCGGTGTTAAACGTCACGAAACACCGACTTTGTGGAGCGCTATTTAAAACGGATTATTTTAGAGCAATAAATATTGCTGCAAAAACACTTTTTGTCGCGGAAAATTTGTTTTTTCACATGCTTGTCCAAATTAGGCTCTTTAAAAAAAAACCTTTTTTCTTGTGCAGTTACCCTTTAAAGGCCAGCTCTGATGTCAGTGATCCTCCTTTCTCCTTCCACCTCCTCCCGTGCACGCTATCTGACATGTTCCACGTAAAAGGGAAGCAATCTCGAATTGCTGGTATTTACTCTACCGTAACTCTTTTTCTTAAGTGGTATGATTTAACTTTGTCAGAAAGCACGATGGTTCAGTTTTCAGCAAAGTCAAAATGAAAGACAATGCTCCCGCGTTTCATGCAGCTGTTTTTCATCGTAGATCGCTTTATCTTGCGTTTGTCGGATATGGTTGTGAATATATCCAACTTTCAACCGTTACTTGAACAACTTTTATGAAAGTCTCACGATCCCTTTTTTTACAAGGTCGCCGGACTTCCATGTTGTAAGCACAATCTCTTCATCCTCTGGGATATGAAGTTCCTCGAGTGTAAGAGACTGTCCTTTTGGGCAGTGATCACAGTCTCCTTAAAGACACTGACATGTTAGTGGGTCCCACAGAAATGCTGAGTTCATTTCACCAGTGTTGAATGTTGAGCCTGTAGCATTCTCTGCAGCGGCAATACAAAGGTAATAATTGGCACAGCGCACACAAACGCACACTTCCTGGGCCGGTTTTCTCGAAGCGATGGTAAACCCATTTCGGTAAACCACGGTGCCTAGGAAGGAAAAAGTACCTAGGTACTGTAATAAACAGCTGGATATAAAACAACAATAATTATCTTTGATTGGGCAGTAAAATGCCTCATCTATCGGTGAAACAAGCCAGTCATTTTGTTTATCCTCTTTTTTTGCTGGTTGTTATCGATCTAGTATGGTCTAACGTTATACTTTTTTGCCTCTGTTCATGCAAACCCCCGATGCTGACGCTGACGCTTGGTCCATTTTCAATCGACGTTTGCGGACAGGACACTATCGTCTGCTATCTTGGTTTCTCTAGCTGCACATCTGCGTTTTTGCTACATATCGCAATAAGACGCAAGATTATCCTAATATCACTTTTAAAAACGAAAAATAAATCGGAATGATGATCTCGTCAACTTTCTTTGTGGTAAGCATTTGTTTATTTCTCGTTTCTGCGACTTCTGCAGATGACATCGGCAACGTTGATTCGTATACCACGCTGCCCGTCTCCCACTAGAGCGACAGACGGAGGCAAAGACAGTGACAAGCCTCAAACCCATGCAGCATGCTCGCGATGGTACCTTCGACAGGCGTGTAGTCGTTCGGTGCTCGTGAAGTAAGCACGAGCTATTGCAAGTCTGCCAAAGACACCCTCGCATGCATGATGCTTGTGTTTGAGCATAGCCTCCTTTATTCAACGAAGCCTCTCAAATCGGGAAGGACACTGGTTTGGGGCTTGTCGTTGTCATTCGTTTCTGTATGTCGATGCTAAAGTTGAGGCTTGGGCGAGTTGGTGCATACTTCGGAATTAAAAAACAGCGCGAAAAGATGAGGACCAGACAAAGAAGTGACACGGACGCAGCGCTGCGTCCGTGTCACTTCTTTGTCTGGTCATCGTCTTTCGCGCTGTTATTTAATTCCGTCTGTATAGTCGCTCTAGTGGAACACCGGCATTACGTTACGTTACGACGAATCCTTCGTTGCCACGGCAACTCACCGTCATAGCTCGTCGTCACCGAAACATTCGTGTCTCGAATATCGCGTGCCAGGCTATCTCTTTGAATTGGTATCCACGCTTAATACGAAGCACGAATTTTCCGGTGACTTTTCGTAACCTAACGTAAGAAAACAGGCATGTGAACAAGCCTACAAGCTAAGCTTCTCGTCCACCGATGCCGAATTGCTGCGGCCGCCAGGTGTTATGACGAAGCTT
>JAZHYW010027841.1:0-17110 GCA_037355805.1 Ixodes ricinus
TCGGATGCAGCACAAACCCTGTGCGACATCAGGTGAGCGCCATCTGTCGCACGCAGCTCGGACCCTGTGCGACATCACGTGGTTGCTTATCACGCGTGGTTGCACACACACACGAACAACTAACACAAGCTGGCAAGCGGTCTGGGAAGCAATGTGCTTGTAGCTCAGGGGATAGAGCGTCGGGCAGCTGTACCAGAGGTGGAGAAGCATTTGAGATCACTGGGCATTTACCGCCCAGCGATTCAGGCAATGTCACGTGACGGTCACGTGACACGTGGCGTCTGTGCTGCGTCGTCGCGACCGCAGCGCAGCGCCTCTCCTCGGATGCAGCACAAACCCTATGCGACATCAGGCGAGCGCCATCTGTCGGACGCAGCGCGAACCCATCACACGTAAGACGCCCTGAGCGCCCTCTGTGACATCACGTGGTTGTTATCAGGTGATGACCACAACCAGGCTTGTGGTTTGAGGTAAACCAGGCTTGTGGTTTGAGGTCTGAGGTTTGCGGTTTGAGGTCTGAGTTGCGGTCTGTGGTTTGTGGTTTGCGGTGGCACGCTTCTGGCACGCGCCTGGCACGCGACCTCACACCTGTACCGAGCACGTGACGCGAGGACGGGACCTCGCTGAGCTCCGATTGGTCACTGGACAACGCCCATGCCTTGTCATTGGGAAGAGGCCCCGCCCTGCTGCTCTGTGATTGGTCGGGCTGGCCCCGCCCCTTAGGGCGCTGATTGACAGGTAGCCGACTTCGTACATGTTTGTTACTACTCACCTCTCTGAAGCCGCAATCACTTCAACGAAATCGTGCCATTCTCACAGTCCGCAGAGTTGCAGGCGACGGCTCTGTGGCAGTCTATTGGTTCAGCCTCGGCACCGCCAAAGATGGACAATGCGCTACTCGCACTCGCTGCCACGAGCTCAACAACGTGAAAATGAGCAGAGTCTGCATTGCTCGGAGTCGGTCCAGCAGCTCTTCCATCCTCAACATCGTATACGCTACAGGTAGTAAGCAAGAGACACACTTCAGAAGAAAAGAACACATGCTCAGACTCACACATGCCGCGGCTGTCCAAAGTGTATCCGATGTCGAATATTGTGTAGGTTTTTTTCATTCTAACAGAAGACGAATGTCATTATCGAGCAATTAAAATTAATACTTGCGAAACACCCAAGTTCCAGGGTGAGTGCTCATTGCTGATCCGTGGCTGTGGCATATATTTATTTAAAAGTGCACCGATGATAAAACCTGCCGGTTTGGCAACAATACCGAGATTACAACGCTTGTTATCCTCTTAACAAGAAAGAGTTGTCCATTATAAAATGCGAAATAAATAAAAAATACCGGAAACAGTGCAAGGTACAGCATCTGCACAATAGGCTTTCGAATCCCACTACTTCGTCCTACTGGAGTTTGTTGCAGTAATAGCTTTCGATGGGCTGTGAGGACAGTATTCGCACTGAACTGGCTGCCCTCGCGACTATCACCAGTGTTGTGGAGTTACTACTTCAGAGTTGGAACGATTCCGCTCTTCCACAACCCTGGAATCGAAGGCAAAGTAATATGGTGGCAGCACTGGAATGGAATGGGCAATGAAATTAGTAGGTGCATTATGCCCACAAGTAGAGTAGGAATGAAATGCGCTTTGTTCTAATGCGAGCGGCGTCGATTCGGTCAAAGGGGATTTTTAAACGGCGATGAACTGACGGCTTGGTTATCTGACTGTTTATGTTCCTTTGAGGATGAAACTGGCAGCCCCAGTGAAGCAACCCAAACTATAGAGTTGTAGGCGGACAAGGTGTCGTTCCTGGTGCCGTGAGACGGAACCATATGGCTGTTGGGACCACGTGTGGTTACAGCACCAGTCGCAGGCCACCAGGCAAGGACAATGTCACACCGCCCGCATTTCGTTAATACACGTGACGCCTCACTTACTATGTGTCTCGTAAAAGTGGAGGACATATTCGGCTCTTTTGTGGAGAAGATGGGTGACTTAAAGTTTTCCTCTCTGTTATGAAGCTTTTACGCTTGGTGGTGCAATCGATATCTGCAGTGCCACCATATCAATTGCCACTAGCGCTATGTGGCGACCACCGCTCAACTTAGTAGAATAAATTAATTCGGGTTTGGTTTTGCATAATTTTGCAGTTGTCTACGCATTTGAACCCGCCAGCTTTATGCTGACGTTATTTTCCGGTAACTTAGAACTAGCTGTCAAGTGCCACTTTTCACGGTTGAGAGGGATTGAGAGGAATGGAATGGAACAGTTCAGCCATTCCAGGAGTGGGGATGGGCCCAGTCAGGGTGTCGAACCGGAACCGAACCGAACCGAAAACCGGAACAGAACCGTTATTTTTAGCCGAACCGGAACTGAACCGAACCGAAATCTTTGCCGCCATCTTGGAACTGAACCGGAACTGAACCGGAAAAAAATATAACGGTAACCGGTTCAAAACGGTTCACGGTAATTTTTTTATCACAAAATGAGTGTTCGAGAGTAAAAGTTAGCAGCTGTATTTATATGTAGTGATCAAATTGTCATATACCGAATTGCAATGTATGAGAAATTGTGGGTTTTCATGGCACTTTTGAATTGGCACCACGATTAATCGTGTGTCATGTGGTCACCTGACATCATCGTGTCAAGACATGCTGTCAAATATTGTCACGTCACGTGGCCCCGCGACGTAGTCGCATGACTCACCACGTCAAGTCGGCTTAAATTCAGAACGTCAATATAGTTCGTTGCAACTCAGGAAGGAAGGGCGAGGGAAAGGAAGGCCGGGGAGGAGGAAGCAGGCAGAACGCTGGAGAGAGGAGGAGGTTTCCCCCTCTCTTCTCCAGCGTTCCGTCTGCTTCCTCCCCCCCCCGGCCTTCCTTTCCCTCGCCCTACCTTCGTGAGTTGCAATGGACTATAGATGTATTAGCGTTGTTGACACCGTGCACCGTGAAGTCACGTGCCATCACGACTTCTCGCCGCGAGTCATGTGACACCGTGACGTACTCGATTGTCATGAGCCCGAGTCGAGTGATCGGGTTCTTGATAATCTGCATCGCCAAACATTCGTGTTTGCTCTTGTTCAATAAAAGATGAGAATAGCCGAACTCTAACAATGTCTAAAGTTCAACCCATGCTTTATACTTTGCCAATCCCAGCGCACGACTATGATGAACACTGACGGTATACAACTAGCGTCAGATTACATCGTCGTCTAATAGCAAGTTGAGGAGGGGAAGTTCTTTCTTTTCTTTATTTTTTCTGCGTCTGCCATTGAGCGGAGAGGAAAACTAATGGGTGTTTTTGCAAGCTATCAACGTCAGGGATTACTTTTTAGCGGTGTTTACTGAAAGTATAAAAATTGTTGCATGAACCATTTTACATGTACACATCATTGAGGCACCGAAACATGTTTTCGTTTTTGCTGAACTGTCTGACAAAGTTGTCCCCGAGAATAGAAGCATTGGAAGGACTAAGTATGGCTTATTAATCTGACGATAAATAGAACTACAAGTGTGTGCGGCAGGAATACCTGTAAAGAAAGATTCTAGTGGCCTTTTAGGGAGAGCCGAACGTCGGCGGCCGCTCAAATTCTCGCAGTCTTGTTTAAACTTCACATTTTTTGGGTGCAAAATAAAAGAATTGGAGGATTACTGTTAACAAATGGCACAAATATAATTGTCGAATCGGCACCCCCAAACGGCGGAGGGAGTTTCTTAAAAATTAAAAGTATTCTCTGCAAGAGCATCGTCAAATGAAAGGGGGGGGGGGGGGTTAAAAACATGCTGTGTTGTAAAGGTTCCTCTGCTCCGCATCCTCGGCACAGAGCAGTCGGCGTGATCCTGCAAAACTACTTCGTTTGAAAAATCAATCCTGCCAGAAAGCGCGTTTTCGTGGTGCCAGTCGCTCGCGCCGTTCCTCACGACGCTGCACCAAGCAAGAATACTTTTTGTTTCTGAATACATGGGTTGCACTGAGCGCGAACCTTCTGCAGCGTGCATTTTGCACCACGGGATATGATTTTCTCAGCAAGAAGAAATCTCTGACCACTATATTTCGTTTCAGCTAAAGTCCAGACGCAGCCGATGATACAAGCGCGAGCATGCGGCCCTGAGCAGTGCTTGCAATACACGATCTCGCGTGTTTGACAGGGATGCTGAAAGCCCGGAGCTCGCGCTTGGAGCATCGGCTTCTTCTGTAGTTAGGCTGAAACGAAGTATAGCATATAGTGCGATGATGTCACGTGTCAACAATGTTAAGCAGTTCAGTTTTCTGGGGATATATGAAGTTCTCAGCACAATACTCCGTTTCACTTTAAGTGTGAGCGTAGCAGAAGCTAAAAGAGCGAGCTCCGGGCTTTCAGCCTCCAAGTACAAGCGCTTCTGCAGTGCAAGTGGTCAGGACCACATGCTCGCGCTTGTAGCATCGGTTGCATCTGGACTTGAAGGGGCCATGCAAAGCGTTTCTTGCCATTTCTTTCTTTTTTTAATCTGCATCGCTTTTGCTTGAACTAGAGACTGGGACTCTAGCAACACATTAAGCATAAAATAAACAAGAAATCTGGTGTATTTTGAACATAACAGGTAAAAGAGGATAAGAATTTTGACCACATTTTCTTTTGTTAATGACTTCCTTGGTCTGAACCAATATAAAATCGAAACAAGAAGAGCGTGCAACAACCGTTGAAACGTATGGCCACTAAATGTTTGGGACTTGGTTTGTGAAGGTCTGTATTTCTCAAATTTTTGACCCAACAAGACGGAGTTTCGTTAAACGTGTTTACGTTAAAAACATGCATCTTCATATATTCCTTTTTGCAGTAAGTCGTCGTGTATGCTATTATTTAGAAGACTATCATTCATTATCTTTCTGCACATTTCGTGTATTTGCCTACAAATCTATAACGTGAGCACACAGTTATTTTTGGCATACGCCGCGACCTGGTGTTTCACACTGCCAAACAGCGAACAAAAAAGCACGTTCCACAGACTCAACAGATAACGTATTTTCGAGTATCGTCCTCCCGTGTCGATCTCAAGCGGCTGTGTGAACTTCAAACAGTCATATTCATTGATGACAATAACAAACATTTTATTACCGCCTGCAGACTTGACAACATAAATAACGGGCCGATCAACCTAAAATATACATCATAAGTAAATGTGCCCCCAAATTGTCTTAAATATGCTCTGCAAATCTTTTCCGGCTTTATCCTCAAAGGCACGTGTATAAATGATTTAAGAGAAACTTAAACATTTTTTTAAAGGGGTCACGAAACGATTTTTTCAACTTTTTCCTTCTTAGCTTTCTCCTTAACTCAATAAATCGCGCATTCTACCAAACAGTTCAAGAAGACAGAAAGGAGGGAGTCCCCTCTTGCTCGGAGTCTCGTTTGTGTACCCGGACACAGCCATTCTCCCCCTAGAAGATTAGCCCGTCGCTCAAAACTAAGACAAAAGTTGCTCTCCCCACCCCGTTCAAGCCTAAGCTGACAGTGCTGTGGAAGCTACGTGCTCCTTGAGCAAGCCATACTTTGCCACGTGATCACGCTCCCTCGAGCATAGAGAATGACGTCGGGTGAAGAAAGGGAGGTGGCTGATTGTTCCGGCAAGCGCATAGCTTCCACCGCACTGTCAGCTTAGGGGTGAAGGGAATAAATGAGGTCCCGGTGTTGTGTGACGTGCGTTTGGGCCGGGTGACGCGCTTTGGGTACCGCGGATGTATCACAGTGAAAAGGCAGAGAGCTTTCGAAGGGGAGAAGGTTCGAAATAGTCCGCTGTGTTTGCGAATTTTTGTATTGAAAATTAGCCTTTTGACTTTCTACCGTCTTTCTTTTGGCCCACTAAACGATGTGTTATTAGTAAAATCCCAACCTAAATTCAATTATCCCAGCCCAAAAATCGTTTCGTGGGCCCTTTACGCTGATTTAAATAAATTGTGTTCCTGACGCATATTCAACTTCTCAAACATATTGAAGTCTCTTGCTTCTTTTATTTGATAAACAACAATTTTATGTGTCTCTGGGCTATATGAACACAAAGTCCACAGAGGCGCGTGGTGGAACTGTGATGATTGTGCACTCAGACCGTCAGAAAGTGACCAATTAAGTAGCTGTAATGTCGAGTAGACTATGAAATACTACTTTGTTCTATTTAACAAAAAAAATAGCAAAGGTGATGCTTATTTGCAAATTGAATTGACCGGCATCTTGTCAAGAACAAACCTCAAACGCAAAGCTATGTCGAATATGTTCACTTCGGTACGCGCTATTTTAGGCCAGATCCGATCCGAATACGAAGGTCACTCTTTTCTGCATGATTTTTCGCCTGCTTCACGGTGCTAAGTGTAAACAATATTGGTCAGGAAAGCAAGCGTTGTGCTTGCCGCTCAGTGTTTCTATAAAAGGTAGACTGAAAGGGTCTGTCCTAAAACGTTCCTGAGATTTTGAAAATATTTTTGCTGTTAGCTCGGTTGCGTCGTCATCATATATATTGTGAAACGTATTTTATAAACTATAGATTTCAGGATCTATATGGCGCGCCCATTTTATGATTTGATGCACTGTAATTAATTTCTAAGTCCAAGACAACTCAGGATTCGACTTTTGATACTGCGACGCAAAGTTGTACGAATCACGCGTATTTTAGGCGACCCACCTGACTGATAACCTTTAGATTCAGGTAAAATATATGCAACTGAGGTAAAATGATAGATATTGAGTCATATATATATTAATCTAGCTTTTCATCTACTGTTTCATCAAAATTAAATAATGCAATTTATTTTTGGTACCTGAAAATAAAAGTGGATTCTACGAAAGATAAAAAGCTACATAGTTACTCGTTTCACTCTTGAAATAGTGCCTATTGCCAAGGGAACGCGGAAAATATATTTTCAGTTTAGCGGTTCAAACCGGTTTGAACCGGTTCGAACCGGTTCGAACCGTTATTTTTTGCTGCCCGGAACTGAACCGGAGCTGAACCGAAAGCCGTGAACCCGAACCGGAACCGAACCGATAAAAATTTCGGTTCGACACTCTGGGCCCAGTTTTTCCTTTCCAGGAGTTCGAAGGAATGGAATTAGTATTAGAAAATCAAAATTCTCTATGAATGGAGTTGAATGGGAGGGGGGTGCTCATTCTGCAATACTGCTTGTCACCACCAGAATCTGCTTTGAAATTGTTGCCTGCACACTGCATCACGAACTGCCATTGAATCGCAGTTCTAGCAGCTTTAGTGTCAGCGACGGCTTCACAGGTATCTATTGCAGGAACGTCCACACAACTGGCGACTCCAGCGAAAATCGATGGCACCTAGTGGCTGGAACAGGAAGCTGTGGCGGCAGGTTCGCTCACTAGCCTTCGAGCAAATCAAATATTCAATGCACTTCGCGGTTTAAATACAAAGCCGTGAAAGTAGGTTAAAAAACATGTAGTGAAAATTGCCAGTACTCAGTTCACCCCTAAGCTGACAGTGCAGTGGAAGTTACGCATTTGTTGGAACAGTCACAAGCCTATTCCGTCATGTGAAAACGTGCTCTTTGCGTGGGTGTATAGACAGAAGCGCGATTAAGCGGTGAAAGAGAGACGTACGACTGATGTAAGGAGCATGGGGCTTCCACCACACTGCCGAATTATGGGTAAGCAAAGTATAGGCATGCTCTGATAAGTCATAAAAAGGAATCCTAGGTGAAAGGGTCAGCTGGGACGCCTCGGACTATGCAGATGCGACCCTGATGCCTCATCTACAAGTGGCCATACAGCAGTCACACTAACAACGTAAACTCCTGGTCAAACAATACAGCAGCCGGCGCCTAACTGGGATTAAGTCGAACATTTCTGGCAAACCTTCTGTTGCTCTGCATGTTGTGATGAAGCTGCTTTAGACTTGCTGTGGTTAAAAATCTGGCTGCAGCAAGCCCAGTGCAGTTTTGAGCTTCCACACCAATGAAAGTTCAGCAGGACTACAGCTAATCATTTAATTTGGCGTTGCTTTGTACGACAGCAACATTCTGGCTATTTGTGAATGAAAGTCACTTAATTAATCTAGCCATCTTCAACTTCTGCTGTATTATCTGTTCCACATGCTCGGCTGCCCCATTGAAAGCGGAATACATAGTACTGGAGGAACAAGCACCCATTTAGGATGCCATTCTTCCGCAACATTGTCTTGAATTCCTAACTCACAAAAGTTGGACGTTCTGATGCAACCATGTCAACACTAACAGACACCAAAGGAGTGGTCACTGGAAATATTACCACAAACTTCTATGAGGCTAGGCGTTTTATTGTTGGTCTCATCAGTTAAAACACCCAAGCAATAAAAACTTCAAGTCGTTTGGGCATGAGCTGTTAGGAAAATTTAGAATATCTTGTGAATTTGGGTACCCTGTAGGACACCGTACCACCTATGGTTTAGGTTGCATCGCAGAAACCGCCAAACTTCCCATCGTTGTGTCATGTTTTATCATTTTAAATCATAAAATACCACCAGTTGCTTGTTTCTAATGAAGTGTGCTTCAAGTACAGCTTTGATATCAAAGAGTTATGGTTAAAAGAAGCCATATAGACATGCCAAAACAAGAAACTGACCCAAGATCAAAGAGACTGCCGCATGCATGGACGAACACTACTCAATACTTCTGGAAGATAGACGTTTACTCTTACTCCAAATGATTTTAATCCTTTGAGGTAAGAGTAAACGTGAACCTTCCAGAAGTATGGAGTAGCGTTCATTCATGTATGCTGCAATATAATCTCATACTGGTTACGGATGCTACTCGGAACTGCAAACAGTAGTAGTGTTGATAACCTGCAGGCTCACAATATAAAGCTTTAGAGCACTGAGCTGAATTAAGCCTAGATGGCTCAGTTCCACAGTGAATAGTAAGGGTGATGAAGACCACGGTGCTCACAGACAGAGGCATTGACTTTGGACAGGATCTAGTGGCAGTGTTATTGAAGACCGGCTTCTTGCTCCATGTTCCAGATTAAAAAAAAAGTTCTTCCCTTGTCGACGTTTTTCATCCAAACCACAAACCACTTTTTCAAGGGATAAGTGAGCACTTGACGAAACTGTGTTTAAAATTCTTATGACTGTTGAAACACCCTTTGGCATACTTTTGTCCAGAATCTTGTTTCCCATACACTGAGAACAGTAAACAAGCCACCTGGTAATGTTCCTTAAGAAGGAGTGAATGGATGATGCCACTGTTGTCTGCTGTATCTTCCCAAACCTTGGACTTATTACTAACGCCGTGTACAGCCAGATCGTACCGGTCCCGAGCTCGAGAAACGAAGAACGTCCTCTGCGTAGTTGAGATTGCCAGGCAGGTTGGTGAATCTTGTAGAGCAAATTTTGTTTTTAGTTTACCTCAGGCTTAAAAAAAGTAACTGATTACTAGGATCATTACCTCAGGCTTAAAAAAGCAATTGATTACTAGGATCATTACTGCTCACAGCAATTAAATGAAGCGCTACAAAATGACAATAATAATAATAATATAATCGGTTTAATAATAGGTTTATTTTCCAACAAAATGTACAGTGTTGGTGGGGGCTTTGGAAAAAAAGCTGTTTGAAACAGCTTGACTAGTCCTAAGTCCCCTTAACTTCAGCAGCTACAAGCAGCGTGCATGGAAAAAAAGGAAATACACTGAGAACACTAAACAAAAAAGAGATTGAACAGTCGGCAATGAGATATATGAAACTAAAGAAAATAAGCAGACACTATTGCAAAACGTCACTTGCATACATCGTTCAGGGCACTATAACAAGAAATTCTGGCATACAATATTTAAGAGTAGACAAAAAAGAGCACTGCCCCACAACATTCAAGGAAAAACCAGAAAAAATAGCCTACGTTAATTAATTCTACAATATACAAAACACAAGCATATTCCCCTTTACAAAAAATACTCAGAAAATACACACAAACGCACCGTTCAATCGTGGCCGATTGAACGGTGCCTTTGAAACAATTGATACAATAATTGTAGTGTGGTGGCAAGTACACAAGCCAGATGGATAGTCAATGCTATTACAGCGGATTTGCGATAATTCAAACTCGGGTATTTCATACTTCGGGTTCATTCAAACGAATTTTTAAATTTTGTTTGTCTGACTATGTTTTTCATGCATTTATAAGCTACTCAATTCGAACAGCATTTTCGTTTAATTCACTTCTTTTTTAATCGCAGCGGGTTAGCCCCGTTGAGTGCGCTTCCCACTGAGCACCTCTGTGCCGTGGGAAAGCAAAACCCGCAAAGATGGCGGGCATTGCTTTTCCGCAGTATGCAGGTGCTCGGTGAAAAGCGCATTTGATGGGACTAACCCATTACGATTATTCAAGCAGTACTGTCCTGACAATCTGCTTGCATTATTTGTGCTTGTTTTTTTTAAATTTTTGTGAGGGGGTTAAATTCAAGATTAAAGAAAAGATATTTGCATATAGCAAGCAGATTTATAAATTATTTCGATTAGGATAACTGGGTGTCTCTTTGGGTTAAATGTAATGTCAAATCTGTCATTTACATGCCACCACAATGAAGGCATTGGACTTTCTGAGGCCACAGTTCATATAGTTATATTAAAACTAACTGAGCTTAGAAGTGCACAAGTGGGAGGTTGGGACAACTTTCACGAGTTCAGCTGAATTTTCATTTAAGCATGGTACAATGGTAGTAAAAGGCTTGGAGAAACTATTCGATATTTGATCAGAAAATATTCGGCCAAAACCACTATTCGCTTCAAACTTTACCAATATTTTGTGAGTGCGCCTGCTAATAAATAGGCCTGTGTAGAGGAAAGTGTAAGAAATATGCCTGGTATGAGTATCTATCCCTGTAGTAAATTGCTACTTTGTCTCAAGTCACATTGCCACCTGCGAATAGCAGAGTCAGCAGCGTGCTCGACTCCCACGCCGCTGGCTGGGGTTTATCTTTCTTTTGTTTGCATGCTTAGAATGTTTCAGATGACTCGAGAATCTTGTTTGTTCGAGCTCGGAACCTTCTAGATACCCACACGCTCACAAAAGGAGCTTCGCATGGCTGCTCGAGTCAGTCGTCCTTCCGTCGCCGTCAAAGTATGTGCGGTCTTTGTTACTTTATGTTTCTCGGCACAAGTTCGCTGCATCAAACATTGATTTTAAGTTTTATTAATCAAGTTTGTTTTTGTTCATGACATATTGGTGGATGTGCAGGGTAACACAATCTATGCCCACGAAGCGTACCACCTGTGAACACAATAACTCTGAAGACGACGATCGTGAAGGCGACGTCCTTGAAATCATCCGAGGACTACTCCAACTGTGACATCAACGACGACCTCGACTATGGCCTTGGAAATGACCCGGACAATGAACTTGACAAAGCCCCTGGCTACCACACCTCGACAAAAACATGATGACGACTTCTACGCCGATGATGAAACGGATGACTCCAAAGACCAACCCCGGCTACAATGTTAACAACCAACCTGACTACGGCCTCGACACCAAACAGTGTCTTCAACCTTGATGACGAGACTGATGACGACACTGATGATGACCCAGGCGACGACTCGAACAATGACATGGAAGACGATCCCGACTACGGCTTTGACAGCGACCCAAGGACGACCCGGACGATGACTTCAACGACAACCATGACAACAACCTTGACGACGACCTTGATGATGAACCCGATGACGATACCTACGACACGTGTGGTATCGACCACGAAGACGAACAGGACGACGATGCTTGGTTCATCACTCAACGAACGGAGAAAGTCTGGCAGCTCAATCGCATTTTGATGCAAGCCACATCTTCCTGACGATGGCTGGTACAATCTTTGTCGCCACGACGCCCAGTTTTAGCCTGGCTACCAAGTGTGAATCTGAACACCAATTCATCGTTGCAGCAAGGAACTGTTAAAGTGGTGCTTCGGCCTCAAGGTTATTCGCTACATGAGACCTAAGCTGCAAGTCGTTGGCCAATGGCACATCAACATTGTCACGCCGCCCTCTGCCACCCGGTGATTCACGTCGTCCGACTCAACTGAACTAGGTATGCTCGATAGGACTGCGAAAATCTGCGATTTACGTGACTCTGTAGTTTGACCTTGTCTTGTTTAAGCTGTTAATTTCATTTTGTGTTGCATAGAGACGATGAGTCTTTCACAAGAGGGAGTAATGCCGCATGCAAATAGCTGAGTCAGCAGCGTGATCAACTCTCACGCTGCTGGCTGGGGTTCGATCCCCGCCAGCGCTTGTCCTTTTCATCTTTCTTTTGTTTGCGTGACTGGAATGTTTAAGATGACTCGAGAAGTTTTTTTGTTCGAGCTCGGAAACTTTTAGACACCCACGCGCTTACAAAAGGAGCTTCGCATGGCTGCTTGAGGCAGTTGTCCTTCCGTCACCATCAAAGGTCTTTGTTACTTTGTTTCTCGGCACTCGGCACAAGTTCGCCGCATTACACACTAATTTTAAGTTTTATTAATAAGTATATGTTTTTATTCATGACAATATTTAGATGAATTTTGATAATTCAATCTTCTGATATTTCAAACTAAAGTGTGTGGCTTCCTGGAGTTTGAAATAATGAGAGTCGTCTGTAAAACACCATTTTTACTACCCCAAGTAGCAATTTATTTTAGTGTGTATTTTCTGGAATCTTTTATTCAGACCGGGCACTTCTTTTTCGATATGCTTGTCGGATTTAAGTTGCACTGGTTTTGAATGCTCATAAAATTTGGACTATTTTGTATAGCCTAAATGTAGCAAGCGTTCAAAACAAATACAACCTAGTGCATTAGATACACAGAGAACACATTATTAGCAAATGCTACTTTTATTGAACACATCTGAAGTTTTTGTTGCATACATACAGCACTGTGAAGATGTACACCATTCTTATATGAAAATAAGTTTCCCACTAGTGAAATTTCTCAAGTTGGACAGCCTTGTTGTAAGTCAGGCACCTTAAAGAGAACCCTGCCAAAGTTTTCATAGACACTTTTATAAAGTTGTTTCATCCGTACAATAACGACTTCAAGGTATATGTATAGAAACTTCCCAAAATGCAAACCTTATGTGAAGAAACTGCATTTCAAAGTTGACGCCCTTGAAACCCCACTATCGGTAGCTGCTCTATTGGCAACAATGAGAAGAACTGTATAAAGACCGCTGAGGCCACATAACGTAAGACATGGTGTCTGAGATGCGCCATGGACGGCATTGTTGGTAGTTGGACTTGTTTGTGCTCACTCTTTTATCTAGTATGTTAATTGACAGCTATTTACAGTGCATGATAGGAACAAGTTGTGCTGTAGAGATAAAAACATGTACAGTCGCCCAATTTTTTAATAATATCACGCGAGCGTCGACCGCCGGGACGGCCAGCACAGTGCCGCGGAGAAATGCGGCGTCACGGGAGAGATTAGGCGCGTGCGCACAAAGCTCTCTCCGGTGCGAGCGTCGTCTGTTAGGCTATTCTGTTGACCGCACACAGCCCCTGTTCCTTATCTGCTGGCATAGCTGACCGCCTTTAAAGGGACACTGACACCCCCCAAAAATTTTTTTTCATTTTTTGCCAGGCGTTTTATTATGGTGTCGGAGGACTACCCAATTAATATTTTGCAACAGAGTAGCGTATTTTTTTAATAAAGCCAACAGACGCAACTGCTCAAAACCGAAACCGAAACCCGCGCACGGAGGTCGGAGAGTGGAGAGGAAAGTGTGAGTGGCGGAAGTCACGTGGCTACACCCGACCGTGCGCTTTTTTTTCCCTCTGCGTAGCAGACAACATGAGGCGTAGCGGGAACTGTTTGCCGTGAGATTCTTTTGCAGTTATGTTTGTTCTGCTCGCTGTTCTGTACTCCAAGATGAGTTGTTTTGTACATTCAGGAGTTGGAGATGAGTAGTGAGTGTCCGTGGTGAATTTCCATGATTGGCTCCGAAAAAAATACACCCAAGATGTTGCGTGAAGAGCTGGCTCACAAGTCCTGCGTCCGAAAAAAGTGGCATTGTGCGACAGAGTTTTCGAAAGATCAACGGGATCGGGACCAATGGTTGGCTGCAATTCCTGTAGAACATTTACGGGCACCTTGGAAAGCGGACGCTACCCGATTTATATGCTCCTTGCATTTTGTGGAAAGTGATTACATTGAGTTCGCAGGTGTCAAAAAGGAAATCCCATCCCATTTAATTCAGCGACGTTTCGTCCACAACATTTGTTTGTTGTTTTTTGTTTGTTTCTTCAGTGATAATTGTAAAAACAAAAATGTAAACATCAGAAAATGTAAAAAAAAAAGACGCCATCACTGGGGATTGAATTCGGTCCTGCCGCGTATGAAGCGGACGTTGTTCCCACTGAGCTACTGGGGATCTCGTTACGGGGGATCTCTTTCCTTAGTAATAATTCAGCCGGTAAACTAAGTTGGAAAGTTTGCTGCCGATTTTCCTCCAGCAAAAGCACTCCCGGGTCGAAGTCGGGAAGCACCACGCATTGGCGACATTCGCACCTAGTAAAGAAATCGTACGCGTGCATATTCAACTCGAAGTAGACACATCGTGCTTGAAGTTTGCGCGAGCGATGTCTTCAGCCACGAGAAGGGAGCGACGGCTCGGCAACGTCTTCGTGCAAATCCGCTTGGTGGTCGGGCGTGTCGTACGGGATGAATACCAATTCTTTTGATCAGTCCCAAATTTCTCTTTTAAAGGCAGACAGAATTCGCCGGTACCGCGAACGACAGTTCTGAAGTAGAGGTCCCACGCCTGTCGTCCATTGACAACGCCGTCCCCGCGAGTCCCACGATACGCGAAACGATGCACGCACAGAATGCTTCCGGTTCTCTGTGGAACTTTTTTTTCAATCAACGTATTTGCAGCTTTTTAGAAGCCACAAAAAATGGGTTTCATATTTTTTTTCTATTTTTAATATTGAGTGTGTGCCTTCAGTGACCAACGACTTTCATTAAATTTGGTGGTCGCATCGATACCTTAAAAAACGGCCCGTGACAACGGAAAAGAGAGTGAGCGAGACTCGAACTGGCCAGTTCTTGATCGGCAGTTTTCGGGCAGAAAGAAACCGAATTTCGAGTCGCAAATTGTGTTCTGGGTAGTAGGGCTCTCATATGTCACGTACAACTAAAAACCTCGGCGAGCATAAACACCCTGTCAGTGTCCCTTTAAGCAAAGATCTGAACAGCGCTTGCTTGCGTGATACCGTGATACTGCTCAGGCGTGAAGAAACCGCGCGTCATCTCGTTTAATTTCGTTTTCTTTTTATTCTTTTATTTTTTGTTTGCGTTTACTTTGTCAGCACCAAAAAAAGAAAAATACGATGACGCGACAAGCTGAATAAAACGATGCATTAAACTATATACCACAGCCAATGCTACGAGCCATAAAAACCAATCCAGCGCTGTCACCCTGCCACGTGACATCGTGCTTCCACGTGCAGTTGTGCCCAACAGGAAGGCCACGTGACACACTTTTAGCGATGGAATGGCCAAGATGGCCCGTAGCATCGGCTGCGGTACAACACAAAGTGAAACGGAGTATAAACAATCGGCGCAACGCACTCCTTTGCTCCAGAGCAGGGGCTGTGTGCGATCAGCGGAATAGCCTAGCAGACGACGCTCCCACCAGAAAGGGCTTTGCGCGCACGCACTTAATCTCTCCCGTGACGCCGCATTTCTCCGCGGCACGGCACTGCCCGTCCCGGCGGTCGACGCTCGCGTGATATTATTAAAAAATTGGGCGACTGTACATGTTGCCTCCCCCCCCCTTTGCATCTGGCAGGCGAGACCACTCAAAAATGTTTGAGAGTAGCTGTGTAGAACCGACATGTTTAAACATCCTTAAGGTATGCTTAACCGAAATTTGAAGCTCGCAAAACAAGACTGGAGCGATAGGCGGGATGCTGCAAAACCCCCAAAACAATACTCATAGAGCATTATTTCTAACGGATGGCCGTATTTTTGGAAAAGTGTGCGATTGAACAAGGCCGACGAGACATGTGACGTCGCAATTCTCATTCCCTCTCCTCTTGGCTTCATCCCCTCAAACAGGTGAACTGAAGCAGGAACGACAGAAGCGAGGCCGCTTTCCCTCATTCTAAAGTGTTCCAGGAGAAGTATGACGTCACATTTCTCGTTTGATTGCGCCCTTCTTTTCCAAGAATACGGCCATCCGTTTGAGATATTGATGTATGAGTGATGTTTCAGAGTTTGTAGAGCTCCATTGAAAGCTTCCACGGCCTTATTTTATGAAATCCAAATTTTGGTACAGCGTCCTTTTAAACAAGATTTTTCAAATTTTACTTTATAATGAACATAAAATTGGACAACTTGCTAACTTACAACGGTGTCCTCCCGATGATGCCGTACAATGGTTCTGTCACACGCACCAACCGAGAGGATTGCTGCAAGTCCATCCGCCCTCAACTTTTAGTCACCTTTGAGCCTGAAGAACTGCTGTATGAGGACCGTCCAGCCACTGAACACACCAAGAGAAACACGGAAAATAACACTCGGTGACGAGCGAAGTCTCTGGGCGGAAAGCCCTCCATGCCAAATGAGCACTGTCGGGTTACGGCAACGGCTTAGTACACAGGTTGTGCTTCTTCGATGCCTTCATTGCTGCGGTGGGTGGTCGTAGCTAGTCGTAGCAGATTGTGTCACGTCTGTTGCTCGTACCAAAACACCAGAGCCGCGTAGTATTCTTGTTGCCGAAGTTTATAAGCCTACGTTCCCGGTCTACACACACTACACAAAGCCAGCCGCCCGCAAAGCTAGCTAACCCCGTTTCTGCTTCGGCGACAAGCCGCCAGGGCGGTGACACCGCCGCTGAAACTTCTGCCTCGGCTCTTCAAAGAGCCAGGGCTCCTCAGTGCGCATGCGCGACACTTGCTAGGCTGCTCTGCCTGTACCAAGTGACACGTGCCCGCATGTTCCCTCTCATAATCCTTCTGACTGTGTGTGCCCCGTATTGTACATGCTCATACAGTGCACACAGCGAAAGTTCATTTTGAAAGTGCTCCACAATCGGCCTGCAATGCTGCGAACACATAGCACATGGCCACTATAGGTGACGACACTTGGAATACCTGCCATCCGTCGTCGTGGCGCAAAGT